>OY759274.1:17724415-17729415 GCA_963662155.1 Lamellibrachia columna
AAACTTCCATCGCCTAGCTGCTGTTATACACATCAATCGATCAGTACCAACCTCTCAGACTGTCAGCCATGAGGGAAATGCCACCTGTGCACGGCGCCGCTGCGTCCTGTAGGCTAGTCACCACGTTCCTGCGCACACATAAAGAACACTTTGTTTTTGTTCGTCTTTGTATTGGAACACCTTTTTCATTCTTCACATATTTTGTCCCGATTGGCTGTCATCTTCACGCACAACACCGCATCAAGCATACAGTGTGTGTCATAGGCCAAGAATGTGAACTGAATCCGAAGCCATGCAAGCCACCAAGTGGAGTCTTTCACAAATGGGTCTTGTCAGGTGCGTCAACAGAAGCACCAACTTCGCCTGGACTGTTATGTAAGAAACTAATTTGAAGAACGTGGTGGTCGGTCAACAGTAATAAACCCTTGTTGGACTAGCCGCAGTTCATTTGGTGATCTCTTGAATGTTCACGGGCAGCTGAACCACTGTATTGTCTGTGCTGGATATAGGCAACGAACCATGACAGGCATTTCCTTCGACCCAACAGACGATGTTGCCCGTGTTTTCGTAATAGCATGTAAGCTGCATGTTTATGTCGGTCGATGTCAAAAGCTTCGCTCCGACCCAGTTAAGCCGTACCACCCCTTTGTGGTTGTCACTGACCGTCAACTACTCATTCGGAAGCGCTGTTTCAGTTGATAGGGTGTTACAATCAGAATTGGGGTTAATTACATTGTAATTAGAACAGAGGATGCCCGAAATAACCCGTGGCGCCTCTGTACGACACGCACTTCGCGCGAATCGTTTGCCGTGCGTTGACACAATCGCGTATCTATGCCAATGCGCTTATTCAAAAGAGCAGGTTCATGGAATTTATTGTGGGACATTGTGGGAACTCATAAAACATTAAATAGGTGCACTTAAATGATATTATTTTCTCATATACTTTGGCACGTTAAACCACCGTTAGAGAGCACAAACGTCGCAGGTTTCTTCAGCTAAATTTAGATTGAACATATTAAAATACTTGATTTTCGGAACGTGTGTTCGCATGCATGCAGTGTGTGCGTGTGTGTGTGTGTGCGTACGTGCGTGCGTGTGTGTTATGGTACACTGCAGTGCAGTGTATGTTTGTGTGTTTATATGCAGTGCTATGTGCGTGTGCAGTGTGTGTGTGTGTGTGCGCGTGTATCGGTGTGAGTGCGTGCGAGTGTGTGTGTGGTGTGTGTGTGCGCGCGCGCGTGTGTGTTATTTTACAGTGCAGTGGAGTGTGTTTGCGGGCTGCGGTGGTTGGGGTACTACGATGGTTGGGTTGTGGTGCTCAGGGTACTGCGATGGTTGGACTGCGGTGGTTGGGCTGTGTTGGTGAGGGTACTACGATGGTTGGGCTGCGGTGGTCAGGGTACTACGATGGTTGGACTGCGGTGGTGAGGGAACTCCGGTGGTTGGGTTGTGTTGGTGAGGGTACTACGATGGTTGGACTGTGTTAATGAGGGTACTACGATGGTTGGGTTGTGGTGCTCAGGGTACTGCGATGGTTGGACTGCGGTGGTGAGGGTATTACGATGGTTTGACTGTGTTGGTGATAGTACTACGATGGCTGGGCTGCGGAGGTCAGGGTAATACGATGGTTGGGCTCCAGTGGTTAGGATACTACGATGGTTGGACTGATCCACACTCACCTGCTAGACACTGTCAAGTTGTCCAGTAAGAGAACGTGACGCAAGGACCGCATTCCTGAAGAAACACGTGCAATCAACTTCATTCCTCTGTCGGGTTACGCAGTAAAGATTGGGCACACAAAGACCTTGGTCCAAGCTACTCCATCCTTCCAACTCCCAACGGAAGGATGTTGGATGACTTATTGGCTATCTGTGGTAAACGTCACAACTCCGCACGTCGCTGAAGATAGTCCGTCGCTGTCTTCATCACTTTTGTTTTCTGCTGCAGTACTTTGTGTATTTTGGATTCATTCTCTACAAGGGGAATTGTCTCGTCTGCAGTCGGTTTTTCCTTTTTTGTTCCACCTGAAACCGAGAAGACGAAGTGACATTTCATATCGACAGGGTCATGGAGCACAGGTTCTCTCCGCCTCTCCTCCTCTACGCATCTCAGTGTCTCCCTCTATACAATTCTCTCTCTGTCTCTCTGTCTCTCTGTCTCTCTGTCTCTCTGTCTCTCTGTCTCTCTCTCTCTGTCTCTCTCTGTCTCTCTCTCTGTCTCTCTCTCTGTATCTCTCTCTGTCTCTCTCTCTCTCTCTCTCAGTCTCTCTCAGTCTCTCTCAGTCTCTCTCAGTCTCTCTCAGTCTCTCTCAGTCTCTCCTCCCATTTCTCTGCTACCATATTCCCTCAGTGCAAACAAAACGCGATAAACTTTCATGCTGACTTTATGGGACGTAAAGAAGTATCTCAGGGTAAACGTTCCAATAGTATTGATATGTAGATTAGCCTTATTTACTGCGCGCTCGTACGAACGTGAGTGTGTGTATGCGTGTGAGCGTGCGTGCGTGCGCGCGCGTGCATGCGTGCAAGAGTGTGGGCATTGCTATACCAGTGACGTACCTCGCATGTATTCTTGCAAGTAGTCTCTCTTGTAGAGGAAAGCGACAGTACAGGTTAGACTTGTACCGAAGACGACTGGAAGCAAACAGATGCAATTGCAACAGAAGAACATTACTCGTTGTGTCGTACGTATACGTGTGTGTGGACTCACATGAGGGGTTGTCTTTGGTGAATGATGAGCATAGTTGGAAATGTTTTTGAGGTAATGATATAATTATACGCTTCACTGACCTCGCCAGCTATCCTATATTATGTGTTCGAATTTGCAAAAGGACGGGGCATTATGAAAAAAAAGAAATATATGACATCAGCATGGAAAAATGGTCTTACTATTTGTATTTTCGTACTATGTTTTAACCACCAGAATACTAAAAACCCCCTGCAACAGCCTTGCACTTGTTGACACACATATAAAGGTCAGCATATAAATTCAGTTACTCTGCAACCCCACTTTCGGGTTGTCTGTTTAAATGTTTTTCGAAATTCACCCGCTATTACCCTTTCTACGAACAATCGAATTACCCTTTGTATTCATTGCGTACAGCTGCCGACCTCGCTACGCGAAAAATTACGACAACGTCATGCGTCTTTTCTTTGATTATCCAAATTTACGTCATATAAGGCAAGGCGTCGCTACACGTTACTATAACTGTCAGTTTTACGTCGTAAATTCAGGAAGCCATCAAAATATTGACTGGCAACACCATGTGACAAGGCATTGATGGATATTTATGCTATAAAGTTGTGTATTTTGACATTTGTCACGTACGAACTACCAAGTTATCCCGTCCGGAGGTTGGGCATTTTTGCTCGTTTGAATAATGTTGAATGCCAGGTACGTTTCCGAGGTGTGACGTATTGGGCCATACCAAGATAACACGGACAGCATTGCAACATCAGACAGCATAATTATGTGACCAAGAAATAATTAAGAAAATCATTTGAACTGTTTTGTAACTGAATATGTCAGAATGTTTTATCGTATATAAAGACGCAGGTCGACAAATTGGGCCAACCAATTTCCACAGACCACCCTGAGGATTCTCAGCGAGTCAAAAAAGTTGCTCCACCTAGCGGATCTAACGGAGACAGTGCGATTACAATACTGATATATAGATGCCATTGCAGTTTACCCTAAAGTCTTACGAATTTTCTTGAAGCTTATGCTCTTACGTGCTTAGGAGACATTCCTTACTGCACGCTTTTGTCAAATTATTCGAATACCAAATAACCGTTTAGAAAGACTGTCACGAATAGTTTAGCTTTATGCAGTCATCAGCGACAAAGTAAATGTGAGAATGCCTAAACCAGCTTACGTAGATCAGCATATAGGTTCGTTTGTAGTCTTACGGATTTATGTTACCAGTCTCGCATGTGTGCAGTGTGCACTACTCAGGGTTGACACGTAAGTGGGGAGCGGTGCTCTAATTGTTAGAACACCCGCCTGTCGAGAATTGCCAGAAATGGTAGGAATGCACAATTGCGCATGCTGACTCTAGCGACTAATGGGATTTGTATCTCGCGCCCATGGCAAACTGCCCAGACAGGAGGAGTGCCACTACGTCATTTGCTTGTTAGCTCAAAAACCGAAGCACCTAGATTCGTTGCCGTCATCTACGATAGATGGCAGCACTATACGGTATTAATATAATGCAGTTTTATGGACTTCACAGACAATTTTATCGTGTACACAGTGGACTCACACTTTGATCAAATACCATATTTTTTATTGGAATGTTGATAATTAATTGATTTGACAATATCATTTGCTTTCTCCATGCCTTGACCACTAAATTGTTTCAGTCCAAGGTGCAAGCTAGATAGAAATGGCATATGATACACAAGGCAGTGCATGTTGGGAGTGACCCCTTTCTTTTCATATCCTTTCCGCTTCCCTTCAATGCTAATGAAAAGTTTCACCCAATCATTGGCTAGACCAAAAATATTTGCAGAAGTGACACCATTCTGATCACGATAATCTAGCAAGCTGCTCTGCTAGATATTATATGATATTATATATATATATATATATATATATATATATATATATATATATATATATATATATATATATATATATATATATATAAATATATATATATATGTATGTATGTATGTATGTATGTATATATATATATATATATCAGACAGACCTGGGGCAGAAGTAAGTGTATATATTGACATCATTTATTTTCTATATATCAATTGGTGAAGCAAGGAGTATTGCATGTCCCGTTTAAAATTGTTAGCATTATTTTCTAGGTATTTAAAAAAAATGTATATATATATATATATATATATATATGTTTATGTTATGTGTTATTCGTTTTCGTATAATGCCAGGAGATTCACACAAAAAAGCGTTACAATGTAATACTAATTCTAACACTAGTTTGTCATAAATTTAACAAGTCTATCAGAAGATGCACAGAAAAAAGA
>OY759274.1:17734415-18004415 GCA_963662155.1 Lamellibrachia columna
ATGCTCTTACGTGCTTAGGAGACATTCCTTACTGCACGCTTTTGTCAAATTATTCGAATACCAAATAACCGTTTAGAACGACTGTCACGAATAGTTTAGCTTTACGCAGTCAGCAGCGACAAAGTAAATGTGAGAATGCCTAAACCAGCTAACGTAGATCAGCATACAGGTTCGTTTGTAGTCTTACGGATTTATGTTACCAGTCTCGCATGTGTGCAGTGTGCACTACTCAGGGTTGGCACGTAAGTGGGGAGCGGTGCTCTAATGGTTAGAGCACCCGCCTGTCGAGAATTGCCAGAAATGGCAGAAATGCTCAATTGCGCATGCTGACTCCAGCGACTAATGGGATTTGTATCTCGCGCCCATGGCAAACTGCCCAGGCAGGAGGAGGAGTGTCACTACGTCATTTGCTGACATCTTGCGAATTGAAACATATTCTAAGGCAGTTCCTGTAAAAAATTCTAGCTAAATCGGTCAACATTTTGTAGCTTCATGTCATAAATGAAAATTCACGGCCATTTCACGAGCATTACAAGGAAAATAAAGGCTAATTGCTAAATGCAAGTGAAACGAAGAGCTGTTAGCTCAAAAACCGAAGCACCTAGATTCGTTGCCGTCATCTACGATAGATGGCAGCACTATACGGTACTAATATAATGCAGCTTCATGGACTTCAGAGACAAATTTTTCGTGTACACAGTGGGCTCACACTTTGATCAAATAGGCACCATGACCGTTAGGACAGTTTTATTTCACCGTGACTGGCAAATCAGGAAAATGGTTTGGGAGGATAAATTTAATAAATAACCCTTAAATGCCACAATAATTTTATTCTATATTAAATGTATTCCTGATAATACTTATAATTGAAAATAAAAATTCTATTTCAGAAACAGCCCCCACCCCCAAAGTGGTTGCTTGTTCGCCAAGCTCAGGGAAATACAAATATGTTACTTACTTACTTGTTATATATTTGTAAAAAATATTTTTCCAAGCACTTCTCTCACAAATGCCTTCCATTATTCAAAATATTGTTTTAATAAAAGCTTTTTAATCCATTAAGGACTAAGGTTGTTTAGTGAGAGAAAAATCATCAAAGTCGTACTAAAATAAATTCATTCATAACATTGCTCGACAGGAATTTTCAAGACCAGAAATATTTTTAAATACCCCATCACCTTGATATAATAACAGGAATTAAGATTAGAAAGTATCTTAAACATCTCGTAACTCTAACAAGAAGGCAGGTTTCAAGAGAAATATTTTTAAACACCTTATCATTTAATTTTCAAGACTAGAAAATATTTGTTCATACTTGTACAGTTTATTTTTTCATAAATCACATACATGTAAATCAGCAATCAAGTGTACATAAGAACTAATTAGAGCCCTCACTTTTTTCAATGTGTTTCTTCAACAATTCTCTAAGTTTTTGTTCATTTCTGAGCCTAGTTTTGATCCCAAGGGATTTTAATTTATCCTTCACATCTGAAACAGACAAATCTTCAGCTGGATTTTCCTCCCTAGAGTGTTCAAGCTCAGAAGAATGCTAGATTCTTTGTCTCTTTTTGAAGATGTCTTCATGCCAATACTCAAGGTTTCTCTTTGAGTGTTCCCTGCTTTCTCTTTGCATATGCTTCAGCTGTAACTGCCTCATTCAACCTTTCAAAATGTTAGCACATGCATCTATTTTATTGGAATGTTGATGATGAATTGATTTGGCAATATCATTTGCTTTCTCCATACCTTGACCACTAAATTGTTTCAGTCCAAGGTGCAAGCTAGATAGAAATGGCATATGATACACAAGGCAGTGCATGTTGGGAGTGACCCTTTTCTTTTCATATCCTTTCCACTTCCCTTCAATGCTAATGAAAAGTTTCACCCAATCATTGGCTAGACCAAAAATATTTGCAGAAGTGACACCATTCTGATCACGATAATCATGATTGACTACTGCATGTAATGCATCGAATCTCTGCCAGACTTCTACAAATATGTCTTTTATATTAGGATGTATAGCATCCCCAACAGCAAGCTGCTCTGCTAGACTTTTCATAAGTTTTGTTTTCTTCACCCATCAAACTGGTGAATTCCAGTACCTTTACCGGTCTGGTCTCCCATATTCTGAAACTTACCCCACAATGAGTAATGCACTTAACTTGTTCATCAATATGGGATACATTTGATTTTGGAATAATCCCATTTTTTTTTAACATCATAATCAGTTGCATCCTCGATCAAATTGATTAGATGTCTGTCAGTGATTCGAAGCATCATATGCAGTTCATCAACAACAATTTGACTAAGTGGGATTCTAAGAAGAGGTTTAAGCCTGCAACCATTGGCAATTGCTCAATGCATTTTGTGACATTTCTTCGATTGTTCTTGCCAAATTTTCTTGGCAGTAGAAATCATGTGCTTTAGACATATCCCTACGGTCATCGGTGTGAATCTTGCAGTATATGCAGACATGGTTGGAAGTTGCACCCGCCATGCCAAGTACCACAAGGAGAAATTTGTAGTCTCCTCCCATACATATATTTACCTGAATTTCTTCACCATTTACTTAAACAGACTTGGGTGAAAAAAAGTGAATTTATGGACATGATGACATTCTTAAATGAAGTTTTGTAAAGCTCATAACTTTCTTGACTCTTCACAACAGCAACAGTGTGATGACACGCTGATGTAGACACGTTGGAATCAGTAATGGAAAAGCTCATCAAACACATACCAGTATTCCTAGCAACACTTGTGCCATCACCACAACATTTAACAGTGACATTTTTATAATCAGGATTTTTCAACTGGAGGGACTTATTTGCAAACTTCAACTCTTGAACTACATCTATTTCAACACCCTCTGGGTTCCCCGGTGTCCGCTGAATGCGACACAAGGTATTCATATCAGACCTCAACTGTTTTATCAAATGTGACTTGGGTAAATTATCAGATATAAGAGTAAGTTCATGGTAAAAGGCATCGGAAATATAAAACCTGTCATGGAGATAAAGAACTTTTTTCAACTTTTCCTTTTCTTCAGATGAAATCTGGTCACGATCTTTATAATTCATATTATGACTCTGCCCCTTGCAATCACAAACCCGAATACTCTCTATCTCCAACCCAAATGCCTTCATAAACCAGAGGGCACACTCCGTTCTTGACTTGATCTGTTTTAGAAGTTTGCACTGACATGAGCGATCATTCTCTTCGAAACCAGCCTTGGGACCAGATGTAATAGAAATACCAATTATATTTTCAACATATCCCTGGAGTTCTTTGTTAGTCTCCATTACATTATCTAGTTCTGCTTTTTTAGCAGCAATTTCCAAAGTTTGACTAGTACAGTATCATTTAAGGAAATCAGGTCCGCGGACAGATTTATGTTGTCATCAAGACAATAGTTCTGTTTCGTGAAGCTGAGTGTTGGTTTCATTAAAACTGGAAAGACGATTTGCCGTCCAACACCATCGGAGTCTACAAGAAAAAACCAGTAAGGTGGCAAAGGAATATCCCTGAAATCATCCAAAATATAGTTCATGTAGCCAGGAACAGCAGCGGGGGTCCCCTTCTGTCCAAAACAATGTCGAAACACATCCAATGACATTGACACCTCGAAAGGTGTGCATCCAGTCAACCTTTTCTGTATTGTCACGAAAAGATTTACAGCTGTCTCCTCAATCCTCCTTTTATCCGTTATCTCAGGGACTTCATACGAAGCGATGATATCCTGCGTTAAATTTTCCTCAGGTTGCCAAGATGTCACAGAAATAGGCCAGCCATCCCAATCCATTAGGTAGTGGTATACCTGAAAAAAGACAAATATTTAAAAATATTTAGAAATTATGGCCATGAAAAATTTTCTGTAATAAACCCTTCATAAATTATAAGTGTCCAAAAGATAAACGAAATAATTTTCCTTATAACATTTATCGAGTTATGTAACTTTTTTCCAGCATAAGCCACCCTTCCATGCCCAAGCTAAATTCAAAATTTCTCTTTAATAAATTTTTTCTATATACTCCATTCCTCCTAACAAGGAGAGCAGTGGCAATGTGAGGGAGAAAGCTGGTAAGAAGAGGAAAGATGGAAAAAGAAAGAATGTGCAACAAAAGGAAGATAAACGAGTGAGTGAAGAGGGATTGTCAGGTGGCAGGATGGTCGAGGATAACAAGAGCAGAAAAAAGGAGAAGACTGTGGATCAGAAGAAGAAAGATGATAGGAGGCAGAGTATGCATCAAAAGAAAGGTAAGCGGGTGAGTGGAGAGGGATTGCCAGGTAGTAAGACAGTAAAGGTTGATGATAGAAGAGAAAGGGGGCATAGTGTGCGGTAGGAAAGGAGCATTGCTGATGTAGTATCACAGGGGAAGGCGGGGAAAGCCCGGGTATTTATGGGGGATTCCATCATTACCATGGAAGGTAGGACAAGTCATGGGTGGTGGCATGGGAGGTGCTGTTCTCGTGCATGTGGGAACGAACGTTGCCGAGGAGGGAACGTCGGCACAGGGAAGGGTGCTGCAGTTCTTGGGTGTGAGTTTGTCAGGGTTGTCGACGAGGGCACATTTACCATAAATTATTTAAACTAAATGCGCAGGGGGAACTGACAGAGAAAACTCAAAGGAGTACTACTACAAATACACATCCAAAGAAATGTTCACCAATAATTTCAGACAATGAACTTAAATGTGTATGCTTAAATGCCAGGAGAGTAAATAAAAAAAGTGAGTTAGACATTATGGTAGCAGATATTGATCTTCATGTAATTAGGCATCACAAAATCATGGCCAAATAAAAATATAGTATATGCTGAGTTAGCACTGACAGGCTATGTAATGCTTAGGAAGGATAGATGAGAAAGAAGGGGAGTTGGAGTAATTTTATATATTAATGAATCTATCCAAGCATATGAAATAACACTGAAAAGTGAAGGAGATTGTGAGGAAGCAGTTTGGTGTAACATAGTTACCAGGAACTCAACATTAACAATAGGAGTGTTTATTGTAGTCCTAGCATAGGACAAGAGGAAGATGTAAAATTACAAAAGGCGATAAGGGAGGTGAGCAAGGGGGAATGTGTTATAATGGGTGATTTTAACCATGGCCATATACAATAGGAATCATTAGAGAGTGCTGGAGGTGACGACCATCAGTTTCTACTTCTAACACAGGATTGTTTCCTTACTCAATATGTCTTGGAACCAACCAGAGGTGGGAATGTGTTATATTTAATTTTGTCTTCTCAAAATGAATTAGTTGACAATGTTAAAGTACACGAACCTTTTGGGTTCAAGTGACCATAACCAAATCCATTTTAATATAAAAGTAAAAACAGGGAATACATATAAAAAACAATGGAGGAGGAACATCAACAAAGGCAAATATAAAGAGACGAGAACATATCTAGCAAATATAGAGTGGAATAACTTGCTGAAGAACAAGACAGTAACAGAATGCTGGACTTGTTTAAAATATGAGATTGAGGGCATTGTTGATAAATTTGTTCCATTAAGAAAACAAGGGAAAAGGTCCATGAAGAAACACCTGTCAAAAGAGGCTATTAAAAAATTGCTCACAAACAGATGCTGTGGAGGGTATGTAGACACACTGGGAATGTAGAAGACTACACAAACTACAAAGAGGCACTTAACCTAGCTACAACTGAAATTAGAAAATCTAAAAGAACATTTAATATTTTGTAAATGCATAATTCCGTTAGCTGGGTGAAAGCTCTAACCTGTATACACTGGTCGGCGTATAATTCAACCTACTTAAAGTCTTAATAGAATATGCCGTTTTCATAAATCTGAAGAAAAATTTTGTGAAGAGATCGATGATCCTGATATGTCAATTCACTAATAGCTACTTGATCAATTTAATAAAAACAAATTATCAGAAAAGTTGTTTGGAGTGAACAAAATTACGAATATATACTACTACAATTTAATAGAGATAAATAATAAATGAACATCTTGGCAAACTTTTACTGAACTGGTGTTACTCCTTGTGGGTAAAATATTGAATATTTTAAAAAATGTGCTAACATGTGGTTTTACCGCTACTTAATAAAATGCTTAAAATAATTAATTTTACCATTTTTGTGATGCGAGTTTGACATACATGCCCCTGTATTATGCTTGATATAATATGATCATATAAAATTGCAATATTCCTGCAAGTTTTATATTAAATATAGTATAGTAAATAAATATCGTGCTATGATTGGTTTTGATCAGAGTACGGTATTGTAATAATTTTAAGGTGACGTAGCTAATTACAAAAAAAATCACGGGACCCCCCCAAGTTTTTGTTTGCCTTTTGGGGTGGCGCGACGGTGTGGTGGTGCGGTGGTGTGGTGGCGCGGTGGTGTAGTGGTGCGATGGTTAGAACAGCGGACTCTCAGTCGAAATGTTTCGAATCCTCTCGCTGGGCAGTTTCGTTCACTCCACGTTGCTCCAGTTTACGCAGTTGTATATATGAGTACTTGGCAATAGATAGTGGTGGATATGTGAACGGATAGTCATCGTGCAGTAAATGCATCGTGGCTGAATGCTTCCCAGAGAAGTTGAATTAGTGTTGGCATGAACAGGGCCGGATGAAGCACAACGCGCTTTGAGCAGTCGCAAAGACGAGATGCCGAGCAATATAAGAGCGTACCTTTAAGAGAGCTTACCTTTAAGAGAGCTTACCTTCTATTTACCTCATCATCTGTTATTCCTCCATTCTCACAGGAAACTTCTGAGTTTGTTAATCGCACTCTCCAACTGCTAGCTTAATTAATATCGCTGACTTTTCATAATATTATAGTTTCTATGACCAGTTATCCGACAAGGCGAAGCCACAGACGAAACGGTCCACTTCGTTTTCTCTGCACTCTCTGTTGTAGGCCTACGCTTGGCTTGATTCCCGATCTACCTCGATCCATGTCATTATACAGCTGCACAAAACACGTTTGCAGGCTCTCACTAATCTTAGTCTAATTATTGGTCTATGCTACTTATCTTCCAACGGTACCAACATTCCCAACACAATACGGTGCGGAGTATTCTACTGGCCTTTTCTAAATACAGCAAAGTCCAATGTGGTCTATTTGAATTGAGAACTAATTAATACAACCCACAATGGTGACTCCCAGCACAGGCGTGTATGTCACAGAGGCATGGCCATGGGGAATTAGCTTTGAATACAAGATAATCCCCTAACTAAAGTGACACCTGTGTCTACTTGAGATTCGCTGATCTAAACATATGTTTTAACAAGGCACACTACACATGACAAAAAAATCAAATCAAAAGTCTGAGTAGAAGAATAGGCCGTACAGGTACCTGTTAAAGTTACGAACTGAAGTCGCATTTATAATCAGTTATATTTACCTAGTAGGTGTAGACTAAATATTTATCTTTGATTAGACTCACATTGAAATACATGTTCTTCGAACTGTCCTTACACCAGGGGGCGTGTATGCATACTTAAGTTTGATTGTGTTTCTGTTGATGTAGGGTTCAGCCTACAGTTGACTTTCCCATTGGTGGCCATGTTAACGTTTTGTATAATTATAATAAAATGTAACCATAAATAATTATAACACTTTGTATCTGCCGCTGTCATCATTCCATTGATATGCTTATCGATTTTGATCAAAATTAGACATTTCTAGCTCTTGCAAAATGCCTGTATGTGCGATACACCTCAATGTTTACCAATATTGGCACGAATTACGGCGCACACGCGTCTAGTGGCCAAAAAATCCCAAATAACCTTCCACCTATTAAAAACATCTAAAAACTCACCATTTCACTTTCAACAGCTTCTATCAGCAAACCTGGCAAAGTTCCTGCTCAAATGCACCTATGTCAGATCAATTTTTAAAACTTCCAAACTTACCATGCCCCATATTCGTATGTTGCACACCAGGAAGTGACCTCGTAGGCTTCTCTCGCCAGCGTGCAGCACACAAGCAGGGCGTTCTGTAAACTCCCGAGGGCTGTACTGTTTGGCTGCGCATTTTGCTTTCTTTAGTAAGATATAGGGTAATGTAAAAAGTGATGCCACGTTGTGGGAATATAATAATTGCCTCTGCTTGAATTAGCAAGCGGACGCTGACGGTGAATCCTATTTAGTATGTGTAGGCGCTCTCGTGGATCCAGGCATAGACACCAGGCCAAAGTGAGTTCATGACAGGTTACACATTTACCTCCATGCGTGGGATCCAGGCATAGACACCAGGCCAAGTGAGTTCATGACAGGTTACACATTTACCTCCATGCGTGGGATCCAGGCATAGACACCAGGCCAAAGTGAGTTCATGACAGGTTACACATTTACCTCCATGCGTGGGATCCAGGCATAGACACCAGGCCAAAGTGAGTTCATGACAGGTTACACATTTACCTCCATGCGTGGGATCCAGGCATAGACACCAGGCCAAGTGAGTTCATGACAGGTTACACATTTACCTCCATGCGTGGGATCCAGGCATAGACACCAGGCAAAATGGAGGTACGTATTTATATGTCTCTCCAGAAAGACATAGGCAGTTGATGTGGAGTCAACGAAGTCAGGGTGCATGTCAACCCGCATTACACTTACTTTTGTGTCGTGAAACTACCCCATCTCATATGCAACTTGATAGTCGACTTGGTAAATAACTGTTATCACGTGGGGGTTGACCACCCACTGCGCACTACGCACCCTGGACCTCTGTATCACGTGGCGATTTATCTTCTACCTCCCACAAGGCGTCGCTGCTCAAGGTAAGATGCCTTTACGCAAGTATCTTTTGTGTTTTTGACTTTCAGAAACAAAAATTACAATTAAGTTACATTTACTTTTTGCAATTACAGAAAACAGTTAGTGTCCTTGATATGTAAACAACATTAATGTTGTATTAATCAAAACAAATCGTTTATTTATACTGCGCCCCTTAACACGTTGTCCCACACACACACACACACACACACACACACACACACACACACACACACACACACACACACACACACACACACACACACACACACACACACACACAAACACACACACACACACACACACACACACACACACACACACTAAAACACCATTTCACCTATCGGAGCATCCAGCCGCGCTGCAATTGTTGCCCGAATTTGTTTCGTTCTTGTAATACCATCACCGTCTATTGCCAGTCACTCGTTTACACAGCTGAGTGAACTGAAGCAATGTGGAGTGAACGAAATCGCCTACGTTTCAAAACGACCGCAAGAGGATCCGACTGACAATCCGGCGTCCCTACAGTTACCGCGCCCCATACGTTTTAAAGCATCATAGTATGACTAATTCCGACTGGTCAGTTTTTATAACCACGTGACTGCACCATTGGACTGTGATAACATAAGCATGTGCTTCGAGTGTTTATCTGCCGTGCCATCCGTTTGCAAGCGGTGTTATACTGCAGCGAGTTCCCGCACGGCACACGGTGACTAGCGACGATTGTCTCAGCGCCGTGACCGAGACGACATGATCCATTCATACTACACCCGGGAGACCCACCGACGGCAATACGAAAACACGTACACCAGCAAGGTAAGGTGAACATATTCCTAGGTGGGCATTCAGCATGTTGTTGACTGTTTCTATATTATTGAACATGCTTAGAATACACAACTGTGTATTTTATGTCACATACTGCGAATGTGAAGCAAAATAGAGTGTGTTCATTTCAATCTGCACTGGACGACACGAGTCTGCGCTCTCTCGTGACCAGGGAATGATGTCTGCTATATCTCTCTCCTTCTGGGCATTGTCCACAAGTGTTGCTATTTTGGACGTTCCATTTAGTGTGCTCGACCGCATTTTGCAATATCATTCTGCAATATTTGACAGTCTGGCGCACTGAATGTAAGTATATTGTACGTGAAGTATTCATACCACGGACCACACCCTAGCCTAGCCCTAACCCTGGCCACACCCTAGCCTAATCCTAACTCTGGCCACACCCTAGCCTAATCCTAACCCTCACACACCCGTCTCTCTTGCTACAACCCGGTACACACATTACAGTATGGGCCACAAATTACAGTATGGGCCACACATTACAGTCTGGGCCACACATTGCTAGTAATGCGATTCGTATTAACAACAGTTAGCCACTTTTGTGAAGTGTGTGTGCACTGTATATGGGTCAGTATAATATAATTATATCGATGTATGGCCTACTAGACCGAATTAAGTGCTTCCACAGTGAACACGAGATGTCATACTGCGATAATACGCACAAGTAGGGGCAGACACACGTCAACCCAACATGTTGACGACATGCAAGCCGACTTGTGTTTCTCCTCGTCAAGTAGGGGCATACACACGTCAACCCAACATGTTGACGACATGCAAGCCGACTTGTGTTTCTCCTCGTCAACGTGCGATGTCTCGATCGAGTTTTGGCCTTCAAACACAGGCTCTAATTGAACATATGTAGTTATCGAGTAGGGATAGTTCTGTTTGTCATAATATACGTTGACCAAAACCACTTGTCACGAGCGTCAGACAATCACGGCTGTGATCGCAGGTGGTTTAGTCTCAACAGTGTTACAAATCAGACGGCGTTGTGACATTTCTGGTGTCGGTTAATATACGTACGATTTTCTTTGTACACTACTAGACAATTAAGTAGCACTTAAGTGCATCCAGACGTACACGGCAGACACTATTATAGTACTAGCACTCTATAGACGAGATGTTCGTGTCATTTTAGACAAATGTCTGCGTTCTGGCGAGTCACCGTTATTCAATGAAGGCAGTTATTAATGTTGACACTCATCAGTAAGCAATTAGCAGAGCTTCTAATCTAGTGTCCATTTGCACAACGCTAATATTGTGACCCTGTAATGAATGTTTATGTTTATGTTTCATGCTACTTATAGTTGTCTGCGGTACGACTGGTCGTAGTTCAACGTTAATGGCATCAATAAGTATTATTTTTAACAACGCCTTTATGAAGCTGTTCAATCTTGAACTCATGTCGTCTTAGTTGTAACAGCGTTGTCTACTGATTGTGTAACTGTTAGCAGCGTGAATATGTTTAAAAACAAAACTTACACATATCTCAGGAGGGTGGGTTACACATGATGAAACAATTATGGACTCTCGATAAGCCAATGGCTTCCTTGTCCACTTGCCATCTGGGCCTTTGCCTTGGATGGCAATCTTGTTATTTTGTGACAATTGTGATAAATTCACAGTGAAATTTTAGCTTCAGAAAGTGACGTCGTTGGCTGAGAAATTAGACGACGACCACCACCACCAACACCACCAACACCACCACCACAACCACCACCACCTACTCCTCCTCCTCCACCACCACCTCCTCCTCCTCTACCGCCACCACCACCTCCTCCTCCACCACCACCACCTCCTCCTCCTCCACCACCACCACCACAACCACCACCACCTCCTCCTCCACCACCACCTCCACCACCACCACCACCACCACCACCACCACCTCCTCCTCCTCCTCCACCACCACCACCACCACCAAATCCTCCTCCACCTCCACCACCACCACCACCACCACCACCTCCTCCTCCTCCACCACCACCACCACCACCACCTCATCCTCCTCCACCACCACCACCACCACCACCAAATCCTCCTCCACCTCCACCACCACCACCTCCACCACCACCACCACCACCTCCTCCTCCACCACCACCACCACCACCACCATCTCCTCTTCCACCACCACCACCACCACGCTTCGTTGTGATTATCGTGATACGGCGTTTGTTTCACACAACCCCTCTAAAATGCATATTTTTATGCCATAATGTTGTTATAGACTATATCAAAATAATTATTTGGAGGTTTAAAATGTTTGCACATTTTGTGGACAGTTCTTCGTGACCAGTAGGGCCTACATCTTAGACCCCCTGAGGCTAAGTACTCCGTGACCATCTTGTATATCATATAAGGACAATGTGACTAGTACTGCGTGACCAGTCATCACTAAGGCCGGTGGCGACGTCGACACACATCGCAACAGCTGAATGGTTCGCGTATCTAAGTCGCAGTTCACGTACTCGGTACGTTTTTTTCCAGTGAATAGACTTGGCCGAGTTTTGTTCTCTTGTGTCCGTCCGCTGATCTAAGATTCATTTGGGCACCGCTGTCGAGAGGCGCAGATATTGCTTCTGCGGTCACTCGGCACAACGCGTGAGGCGAACCGAACTGAGTGAATGGACTCCGCTAACTGAATGACTTAGCAATGTCGTTCTACATGTATGATGCTATCAAGCTGCGGGCGTTATTATATTAAGCGGTACATTTTAACACAGTGGAAATAGGGAATAATTCCGTCCCAGTCTTGATTCTACGAAACGGCTGATTATGTCACCCGCGATTATGTAAAGCGTGCAGTGTACATAGATAAGTTCAATCACAATTCACCTGCCACGAGTGTGCACTTTAGCCTGTGTACCAGTTGGACTGACAGAATGCACTTACTGGTGTTCTATTGCTTGAACTATACACGACAGGTTATCGGAACTATTTGCCCAACAACCGGATAGTACAAAACGATACAACCGCCGAAAAATGTCAGTAACGCGTGCGATGTCCACGAACAACGGCGAGTTTGTGACTGACCCGGGAGTTCGTTAAAGCAGTTCTCCTGTGTTCTTGTCACATAACGTGTATGGCAACATCCTGTTTGAAACACAAAACACTCGTGTCCCTTCAACGATCGACGTCTATGACATATACATAACCTCGTTATAGAGTAATTAACTGCTGAGGTCAACACTTGTTTGGACAGATTCCGGGTAGATTGCTAAACTCAAACTACCTCTGTTTGATTCATACAATGGTCGACTGGCTTATCGGTGCGTGCGTGCGTGCGTGCGTGCGTGCGTGTGTGCTCGAATAATATTGCAGCCGTTTCGAAGCTTGGGCAATTTCGTTCACCCCACGTTGTCACAGTTCACTCAGCTGTATAAATGAGTACCTGGCTGTAGACAGTGGTGGATATAAATAAAAGAGTAGTCTTCGCGCAGAAGTCGAGTTGGTGTTGTAATGAACGGTCATGGGGTGTCGTGTAAAACGCTTTGAGCGGTCCCAAAGACTGGAGTCAACGCTACATGAGAACTTAACTACCTTTTTTTATCCTTAACCCGTCTACACGTAGGCCTATGCGGTGCAGCATCAGTGATTCTTCAAATATATGTATATTAGTTAATCTAACCATGTAGTGTGTAAAGTGAATATTACATAAAAGTAATTAACGTTATTAATGTTGCTAGACAATTAAAAGTGTGTATACTAACTAGTATGTGAAACCTATATGTTGACACCGTTCCTATGGTTACGGGTGAATGGAGTCAAGCTTGTCCTCGCGGCTTTCGCCAGGGTCAAGTGAAGGATATCGTGGCCGCTAGGCGGCGCTGCACTAGATCTTGATACGGAATGTAATCGTTTTATAATGAGGCTAATTCCAGCAGTGCTCATCCCAACGATCGACTAACAAGTGAATTATTAATGGCGCGGTGCGCGGTGTCACACCAGGGGGTCACGGATGAACATAGTTTGACATATAATTGTCTGACATTATATATAGCGGAGATGGAGATGGCTTCGGCACGTTTGCCAAACGAGCCCTGGCGTACTGTCCGAGACAGACGGCGGAACGAGACGGGGTCGCCCTAAAGAAATGTGGCGAAGGGCCGTGGAAAAAGAGACCAAATCATGCGCCCAGACGTGGGATTCCATCACCAAGTAGGCTGCAGACCGACAGCAGCGGCATTCTCTTGTGCCTTAAAAGAGAGGACTGATTCGACCCGGTACATAAATCATACGGCAGAGTCTTCGTCTTCTTCTTGTGTAACTTCAAATCGAGAATATTTCACAATGTGTTTTACACGTCTTTTGAGGATGCCATGTACACCATACATAAAAAACAATATTGAATATAATAATCTACAGAATCTGTAACATTACTGAAATTGAAAAAATGTTGGACAGTGGACTGAATCCACTTTGACCAGACGTATATTGTGATGGCGACCAACTATAGACCACTTGGCTCTGGTTCCGAGACACTAGTCTTCACGGTCGATATCATGCATTATTTAACCGCAGGTGCAACGGGTCCATCTACACTACTCGCGAGATTCAGTAATCCGGTTTTCTCTACTACATCAGCTCTACAGTGTAAGCTCGCTCTGGCTCAGAGCGTGGGTCACCTTCTATAGTTTAGAGCTGACGACATGTGCTGCTTGCGGTCCTCTCGCTGCTGTCAAAGCTGCTCAACGCAACGCTCCTTTGACATGGTGTAATTATCGCCGGCCGATGTTGGCGCGTTCACACATTAGGCCCAAATCCTTTGTTTCCGCTGTCCCGGGCAGAGGTCGTGACTCGCCAGCTCATTTCTTGTTGTTACGACGTGAATGGAGTCTTCGCTTCCAACTGCGCTAAACGACCAGCTTTCACATAAAGGATAGCGTTCACAATACGGGTGCTAGTTTTAATAACGCGGATGATGGCTGAATCGTTGAGCGCTGCAAGAAAGCTCAGTCGAACATACAATGGCGATTTGATCCGCTGTTCAGCGGACACAAAGGTCGTCATAACGGGATCTCAGTGGGCGATGTCCAGAACCCTCAGATTTGACCCTCAAAGCGTGAGTCGCCTGCACAGGCAGAGCTGTGGGGACAGGCCAACTATAAAGGTGCACAATCTAATCGATTTTATCGTAAAATCAAGTTATATAGTCTATATAGTACAGAAACAAAGCCAGAGCGGGGGTCTATATCTATGAATGAATCAGTACTGGGGAAATGGTAGACACTAAACAGTAGTCACTAGTTAATACAATTGAAAAATACCAACTGGGGTGGGCACTTGGCAGTGGGCACTGAGCAGTGGGCAGTTACCAGTGGTTTGGTCATTCAGGCAGGCAAGATTTAAAGGGAACACAATAGAATGTCCACTGGTAGGGTCAAAGGGTGATACATTGATGGTTAATCATGGCTTGATTGCCTCTGCAAATATGTCTAAAGTAAACATTTGGGGCTGGCTACTTCCAGCCAAGTGAACTTATGGGGCGTTTAGATCTATGCAAAAGGCTACATTCATGCAAAAAATATGTATCTGTAGCATCTCTATTCTCTATGTACTACGTAGTAGTAATATCCACTGTGTAAGGTGTGTACTGTGTATGCAATACTATGTATTGCTATTATATGAAATGTCTCTCTAAGAATGCACATTATTAAAATTATACCATTGGAAGTCCTACTGTAGAAAAGAGGTTAAACTACATTCCAATATATAAAGCGCTGGTGTCATTCATAATTCCATACAAGGTCTCAATTTTCAACCATGTAATACTAAAGAAATAATGTTAAACATTCATTAACCGGAAATAAAATGTATAATAAGTTTTTATTAATATTAAAATAAAAAATCTGGGTTTTGTATTAATATTTTTATTAGGTCCAGGCCCGGCCCGGCCCGCTCACACTAGGCCCAGGCCCGGCCCAAGCCCGACGTTTTTAATATTTTTAGGCCCAGGCCCGGTCCGCAAAATGTTGTAGAGGCCCAAAGCTTGGACCCAAAGCCCGGCCCGTGCAGGGCACTAGTACAGAAACAGGGTCTGTGTATATTCTATACAAGCAATATAGTCTCTATATAAAATAGAAACAAAGCCAGAGCGGGGTCTATATCTATTCTATACAAGTTATAATGTCTAGATAGTATATTGTATTCTATACAAGTTATGGAGTCTATGTAGTACAGAAACAAAGCCAGAGCGGGGTATATATCTATTCTATGCAAGTTATAGGGTCTATGTAGTACAGAAACAAAGCCATAGCGGGGTATATATCTATTCTATGCAAGTTATAGGGTCTATGTAGTACAGAAACAAAGCCATAGCGGGGTATATATCTATTCTATGCAAGTTATAGGGTCTATGTAGTACAGAAACAAAGCCATAGCGGGGTATATATATATTCTATGCAAGTTATAGGGTCTATGTAGTACAGAAACAAAGCCATACCGGGGTCTGTATCAATTCTATGCAAGTTACAGAGTCCATATTGTACAGAAACAAAGCCAGAGCGAGGTCTATATCTATTCTATGCAAGTTACAGGTTCTATTTTGTACAGAAACAAAGCCAGAGCGAGGTCTATATCTATTCTATGCAAGTTACAGATTCTATATTGTACAGAAACAAAGCCATAGCGGGTTCTGTATCTATTCTATGCAAGTTACAGATTCTATATTGTACAGAAACAAAGCCAGAGCGGGGTCTGTATCTATTCTATGCAAGTTATAGGGTCTATGTAGTACAGAAACAAAGCCAGAGCGGGGTCTATATCTATTCTATGCAAGTTATAGGGTCTATGTAGTACAGAAACAAAGCCATAGCGGGGTATATATCTATTCTATGCAAGCTATAGAGTCTATATTGTACAGAAACAAAGCCAGAGCGGGGTCTGTATCTATTCTATGCAAGTTATAGAGTCTATATTGTACAGAAACAAAGCCAGAGTGAGGTCTATATCTATTCTATGCAAGTTACAGATTCTATATTGTACAGAAACAAAGCCAGAGCGAGGTCTGTATCTATTCTATGCAAGTTATAGAGTCTATATTGTACAGAAACAAAGCCAGAGTGAGGTCTATATCTATTCTATGCAAGTTACAGATTCTATATTGTACAGAAACAAAGCCAGAGCGAGGTCTGTATCTATTCTATGCAAGTTATAGAGTCTATATTGTACAGAAACAAAGCCAGAGTGAGGTCTATATCTATTCTATGCAAGTTACAGATTCTATATTGTACAGAAACAAAGCCAGAGCGGGGTCTGTATCTATTCTATGCAAGTTATAGAGTCTATATTGTACAGAAACAAAGCCAGAGTGAGGTCTATATCTATTCTATGCAAGTTACAGATTCTATATTGTACAGAAACAAAGCCAGAGCGGGGTCTGTATCTATTCTATGCAAGTTATAGAGTCTATATTGTACAGAAACAAAGCCAGAGCGGGGTCTGTATCTATTCTATGCAAGTTATAGAGTCTATATTGTACAGAAACAAAGCCAGAGCGAGGTCTATATCTATTCTATGCAAGTTACAGGTTCTATTTTGTACAGAAACAAAGCCAGAGCGAGGTCTATATCTATTCTATGCAAGTTACAGATTCTATATTGTACAGAAACAAAGCCATAGCGGGTTCTGTATCTATTCTATGCAAGTTACAGATTCTATATTGTACAGAAACAAAGCCATAGCGGGTTCTGTATCTATTCTATGCAAGTTATAGAGTCTATATTGTACAGAAACAAAGCCAGAGCGGGGTCTGTATCTATTCTATGCAAGTTACAGATTCTATTTTGTACAGAAACAAAGCCATAGCGGGGTCTATATCTATTCTATGCAAGTTATAGGGTCTATGTAGTACAGAAACAAAGCCAGAGCGGGGTCTATATCTATTCTATGCAAGTTATAGGGTCTATGTAGTACAGAAACAAAGCCATAGCGGGGTATATATCTATTCTATGCAAGCTATAGAGTCTATATTGTACAGAAACAAAGCCAGAGCGGGGTCTGTATCTATTCTATGCAAGTTATAGAGTCTATATTGTACAGAAACAAAGCCAGAGTGAGGTCTATATCTATTCTATGCAAGTTACAGATTCTAAATTGTACAGAAACAAAGCCAGAGCGAGGTCTGTATCTATTCTATGCAAGTTATAGAGTCTATATTGTACAGAAACAAAGCCAGAGTGAGGTCTATATCTATTCTATGCAAGTTACAGATTCTATATTGTACAGAAACAAAGCCAGAGCGAGGTCTGTATCTATTCTATGCAAGTTATAGAGTCTATATTGTACAGAAACAAAGCCAGAGTGAGGTCTATATCTATTCTATGCAAGTTACAGATTCTATATTGTACAGAAACAAAGCCAGAGCGGGGTCTGTATCTATTCTATGCAAGTTATAGAGTCTATATTGTACAGAAACAAAGCCAGAGCGGGGTCTGTATCTATTCTATGCAAGTTATAGAGTCTATATTGTACAGAAACAAAGCCAGAGCGAGGTCTATATCTATTCTATGCAAGTTATAGGGTCTATGTAGTACAGAAACAAAGCCAGAGCGGGGTCTATATCTATTCTATGCAAGTTATAGAGTCTATATTGTACAGAAACAAAGCCAGAGCGAGGTCTGTATCTATTCTATGCAAGTTATAGAGTCTATGTAGTACAGAAACAAAGCCAGAGCGGGGTCTATATCTATTCTATGCAAGTTATAGGGTCTATGTAGTACAGAAACAAAGCCATAGCGGGGTCTATATCTATTCTATGCAAGTTATAGGGTCTATGTAGTACAGAAACAAAGCCATAGCGGGGTCTATATCTATTCTATGCAAGTTATAGGGTCTATGTAGTACAGAAACAAAGCCAGAGCGGGGTCTATATCTATTCTATGCAAGTTATAGGGTCTATGTAGTACAGAAACAAAGCCAGAGCGGGGTCTGTATCTATTCTATGCAAGTTATAGAGTCTATATTGTACAGAAACAAAGCCAGAGCGGGGTCTGTATCTATTCTATGCAAGTTACAGATTCTATATTGTACAGAAACAAAGCCAGAGCGAGGTCTGTATCTATTCTATGCAAGTTATAGAGTCTATATTGTACAGAAACAAAGCCAGAGCGGGGTCTGTATCTATTCTATGCAAGTTATAGAGTCTATATTGTACAGAAACAAAGCCAGAGCGGGGTCTGTATCTATTCTATGCAAGTTACAGATTCTATATTGTACAGAAACAAAGCCAGAGCGAGGTCTGTATCTATTCTATGCAAGTTATAGAGTCTATATTGTACAGAAACAAAGCCAGAGCGGGGTCTGTATCTATTCTATGCAAGTTATAGAGTCTATATTGTACAGAAACAAAGCCAGAGCGAGGTCTGTATCTATTCTATGCAAGTTATAGAGTCTATATTGTACAGAAACAAAGCCAGAGCGGGGTCTGTATCTATTCTATGCAAGTTATAGAGTCTATATTGTACAGAAACAAAGCCAGAGCGGGGTCTGTATCTATTCTATGCAAGTTATAGAGTCTATATTGTACAGAAACAAAGCCAGAGCGGGGTCTGTATCTATTCTATGCAAGTTATAGAGTCTATATTGTACAGAAACAAAGCCAGAGCGGGGTCTGTATCTATTCTATGCAAGTTATAGAGTCTATATTGTACAGAAACAAAGCCAGAGCGGGGTCTGTATCTATTCTATGCAAGTTATAGAGTCTATATTGTATAGAAACAAAGCCAGAGCGGGGTCTGTATCTATTCTATGCAAGTTACAGATTCTATATTGTACAGAAACAAAGCCAGAGCGAGGTCTGTATCTATTCTATGCAAGTTATAGAGTCTATATTGTACAGAAACAAAGCCAGAGCGAGGTCTGTATCTATTCTATGCAAGTTATAGAGTCTATATTGTACAGAAACAAAGCCAGAGCGGGGTCTGTATCTATTCTATGCAAGTTACAGATTCTATATTGTACAGAAACAAAGCCAGAGCGAGGTCTGTATCTATTCTATGCAAGTTATAGAGTCTATATTGTACAGAAACAAAGCCAGAGCGGGGTCTGTATCTATTCTATGCAAGTTATAGAGTCTATATTGTACAGAAACAAAGCCAGAGCGGGGTCTGTATCTATTCTATGCAAGTTATAGAGTCTATATTGTACAGAAACAAAGCCAGAGCGGGGTCTGTATCTATTCTATGCAAGTTACAGATTCTATATTGTACAGAAACAAAGCCAGAGCGGGGTCTGTATCTATTCTATGCAAGTTATAGGGTCTATGTACATGTAGTACAAACAAAGCCAGAGCGAGGTCTATATCTATTCTATGCAAGTTATAGGGTCTATATTGTACAGAAACAAAGCCAGAGCGAGGTCTATATCTATTCTATGCAAGTTATAGGGTCTATGTACATGTAGTACAAACAAAGCCAGAGCGAGGTCTATATCTATTCTATGCAAGTTATAGGGTCTATATTGTACAGAAACAAAGCCAGAGCGGGGTCTGTATCTATTCTATGCAAGTTACAGATTCTATATTTTACAGAAACAAAGCCAGAGCGAGGTCTATATCTATTCTATGCAAGTTATAGGGTCTATGTACATGTAGTACAAACAAAGCCAGAGCGAGGTCTATATCTATTCTATGCAAGTTATAGAGTCTATATTGTACAGAAACAAAGCCAGAGCGGGGTCTGTATCTATTCTATGCAAGTTACAGATTCTATATTGTACAGAAACAAAGCCAGAGCGAGGTCTATATCTATTCTATGCAAGTTATAGGGTCTATGTACATGTAGTACAAACAAAGCCAGAGCGAGGTCTATATCTATTCTATGCAAGTTATAGGGTCTATATTGTACAGAAACAAAGCCAGAGCGGGGTCTGTATATATTCTATGCAAGCTATAGAGTGTATGTACATATAGTACAAAGAAGCTAGAGCGGGGTCTATATCTGTTCTATGCAAGTTATAGAGTCTATATTGTACAAAAACAAACCCAGATCGGATTCTATATCTATGCAAGTTATAGAGTATATATTGTGCAGAAACAAAGCTAGAGCAGGGTCTATATCTATTCCATACAGTCTTGTATTATACTTCGTTGAGTGCAAGCAATAACAAGCAATAACAAACCACGACATCACCTTCCACTGGCGTCCAACACAATGACAGGTCACTGAACTTAATAAAGTTCAGTGAAATAAAACACATCTCTTTCTCAATCGTTCGGTTTAGTCGTCGAGGACAAGGCAATTGTGTGACGTCACACCAGGCAACGCGCGTTTTAGAGAACGTCTTTACGGCAGATGGCGTTGGTATCTAGCCCAGTCGCTACGATGTAAAACAGCAAGCTGGTAGTCATAGCAAATATAGAGGCCAATCAAAAGATTAAATAATATTTAACTTGTACCTTTAGGTATTCCAACGGCTAGAATTGTAAAACAGCTGGGCTATCCCAGCTCTGGAACTCCTCAAGGGATTCTGTGTATGTACTGTGTATAGACTACCTAATGTACTGTGTGTGGACTACGTCATGTACTGTGTGTGGACTACGTCATGTACAGTGTATGGACTACGTCGTGTACTGTGTGTGGACTACGTCGTGTACTGTGTGTGGACTACGTCGAGTACAGTGTGTGTTGACTACGTCATGTACAGTGTGTGTGGACTACGTCATGTATTGTGCGTGGACTACGTCACGCACAGTGTGTGGACTATGTCACGTACAGTGTTTGGGCTACGTCATGTACTGTGTGTGGACTACGTCAAGTACAGTGTGTGAACTACGACATGTACTGTGTGTTGACTACGTCATGTACTGTGTGTGGACTATGTCACGTACAGTGTGTGGACTACGTCGAGTACAGTGTGTGGACTACGTCGAGTACAGTGTGTGAACTACGTCATGTATTATGTGTGGACTATGTCACGTACAGTGTGTGGACTACATCATGTACTGTGTGTGTGGACTGCGTCTTGTACTGTGTGTGGACTACGTCATGTACAATGTGTGGACTACGTCATGTACAGTGTGTGGTCTAAGTCATGTACCGTGCTTTCAGCTGCTGACCTATAATGTTCTGGCACAATAGTGATCTGACCTATAATGTTCTGGCACAATAGTGTTTCGAATCGCAAATACATAAGACATTTGTCGTGTAACAAGAGATTTAACACTTTGAATATTAGATTGTAGTTAGTGCACATCGGGAAATCGTAGTTTATTTGAAAGTAAATACATCGCTTCGCCCTCGCTAGAACAGGCAGTCATACAACGTATAACAGGCAAGCGATTTAAAATGCAAATATGCCTGTGGCATCCACCAGGGGCTTATGGGGCACAAATCATCGGTAATACGAATATGTTGATTCTTTGGTTCTCTCTCAGTCAAACATAGGCTCCCTGGTGTTAATGTTACGAATGCTATGATAACATTAAAGTTGTATTTTATGTTTAATAATATACCCTTAGCATAGGAAAGGAATTTCTTTAAGCATTACCCAACTAATTGACCGACAATTTGACGGGCGCCGATCCACTGACCCACCCACCCACACCAGGTGAATGCTATGTAGGCTAACCGACATACTTGGGGAAGTCTTGTTTCTGCGGTATGCGGCAGTAAGCACACGCGGGATTAAGGTTAAATTGAGGCGCACCTCGTGGTCAACGTTGAACTCATTCCCCCAGTAAAGAGACCGTGAACCCCGCTCGATTTCTTTCTCCGCAGTGACCCCCCTGCGCGTGCACTGTCCATGTCACGTGACGGCCGGGTCACTGCGGACGCTCAAGGCGCGTTAGTGTTGGTGCCGTTTTCTCGTCAGTATGATATCAGATTGGCGCACTGACGACTCGCGTAATACAGCTGTGTGTGAGGGCTGACGTACACACGTACACACGTACACACGTACACTCTACAAGTAAGTGTTGAAACTGAGCCGTCTACAACGGGGAACACCGCAGCAGGGCTGGCTCACAGCCGGGCAGATTGACTGGTATTTATGTTGTCATTACGAGTGTTTCATTATGAGGTAAACGTGTATAAGTTACCAGTATTTAGTGTTCCCCAACTATGACGGACTTCGTGAGCAGTACACCCTTGTATAGATTGAGAATTAATTTTTAAGAATTGATTAGGTTTATACGGTACTGTGTACTCACTGAGTCTCCAGCCTGTCGTCCCAATAGAAAGACGCAGGACGCAGGCTTATATGGAGAAGCTAGATAGTTACGAGAGTTGTTGGGGGTTTGCCATTACAATAGACTCCGCTTAACAGAATCACTTCGGGACAGAGGAAATGATTCTGTTAAGCGGCTGATTCCTTTAAGCAAAGAATTGGAAATGGGGATTGATTCCGTCCCAGTCAATACTTGATTTTACCAAACGCACCACTGTATAAGTAGAATGCGTCCGGAAAGGTTCGTTTGATGGGCTGATTGCGACGAGCTGGTCGGAGGAAGTAGTCGCCGCCACCGCGTCTACGGACAATGTTGATCAACACTGTGACGGCCGAGCACGCCGCCAGTGGCAGTGCAAGATACGATCAATAATAAATGCGCCATTGCAACAATTTAATGAAAGAAAACACCTTGCAGTATCGTTGTTATTAACAAAGCTGTGTTTGCTTGTACCGTCATTTTATCCATGTATCCTCATTTGATAGTTAGGCCCAGTAACGCCAAGCCACATTAATCTAGTCTCGCTTATCCGACTCTCACTCGGCTTCGTGAATCCGCCGAGGAGAGTTTGGCAGCAGAGGCGTGGTCTCGTTGTTATCCACGGTCACCACTACATCTACCGCGGACCGGCCGGAGACGGGTCGCCGGGAACGTGGTTTTCTATAGTTAAGTCAATCTGTTTTTGTAAGACACAAGATACAAACGTAATGTAGCTAAATGACCACTCATTTGTTGTTAAAGTATGTAGACTCCGCGTGTACAGTACTCCGTGCATAAATGATATCGCTCCCACGCCATCTTGTAATCCATGGCCAATATTTACCTATTATAACATACATATAATTACGCTATGAAATAACATCAACAGGTTTCTAGAGACGGGGCCTTGTTGCCGTTTACTTCCACCATTAACAACAACGACAATGGCAACACTAATATAATAATTACGACTGACAAACCGACGTCAGTGTCGACTAATGCCGTGACTCAGTCCCACGCTATATGAAACCACAACCACAACGTTTACTTTGCATCGTCTGTCATTAACGCATTCAACTTTATATCGGGTGCGTTTAACAAAGCACGGCGACCTATAGGACACTGCCACTAATGTAGACGTTCTGCCACAATGCTGGTTCAGTCGCTTGTTCTGGCAATATTGACAGTGTACACTTCCTGTGGCGTATTTAGAATCTCAGAAAGGGGACCAAAGGGCCGAGTAAGGCCAGGGGGCGCCAATGTTGCCGAGGGTGCCAAGGGGTAGGTTTAGTCACCCGTTAGTTTGTCATGTTACCATGTAGTGGTGTAACAAGTTATCCACGAAACCAAATCGTATCCTAAGCAAAGGGACAATTACCCAATGCCGCCCCATTATATAAACATCACTGTTATAACCCCACCCCGGGGTAATGCACCTGTTCACCACTCGGCTTCTTAACAAAGCAGATCACCAACTTGAACAAACACAATAATTATAGGATCTATTAAGTGTTCCTAGTCCGGGTGGGGGTCCTGCCCAGGACATCGCCTAAACAAACAACCAATCACCAGTTGTTGGCACGTCACGTGATCTGATCGATGACAGCGCAGAAGCCATAATTAATTCAAAAGATGGAACACAGCCGTAGGAATATTGTGGCCCCGCCCTCCCTGGGAACTCACGTGGGTTTCCCCGCCACGAAACAGGGCTCACTTCACTAATATGTATGGATCTCGCATGAGTTGAGTGAAATTATGAGGAATACATAAATCAGTATGTATTGTTTAAATGTTTTGTCGAAAGGCATCCTGCGTTGACTTAATTAATATCAGTCCACAACCGAGTGTTGAGTTCATTGCCCCATTGGATGGTGTCCCAATATGTCTTCTCCTGCCCGCAATATTTAATAATTCTATATACAGTGGACTTTGCTTTAATATATTCACTTCGATAAGATCGATTTGATTATGTTAAGCGGCTGGTTATCTTAGGCTAAGCGGCGTGTTTTAATACAGCGGGAATAGAGAATGATTCAGTCTCAGCCAATATATATATGATTATATAAACGGCCGATTCTCTTATCCGCGGCGATTCTGTTAAGCGGAGTACATTGCACTCGTCTGATAAGCTTTAATTATTGCGACGTTAAGTTGTGGTTCTATCCGCGCCGCTTGGGGACAGCACCGTCGTGAGTAAACAGCGAGCCATCAGGTAATGTTGGGGGACATCTCAAAACGCGTTTATTTGAAACTCTCAGCAGCAAAGTCGGCTGGCTACGAGTGGAAACAAATCGATTCTCACTCTTCTAGGAACATCTGATTAGTGTCACTCTGTTGGACCGCGCGTTCGTACATTGTAGGAGACGTACGTGTGTTGTGATTCGACACGACCAGTGTAACGGACGTAAGCAGCGCGGAAGTAGATCGTATCGCGTTACGGAGCGGCTCCCCCAGACCGCGGCTTACACGGCTCGGCCTGCACTGGTTGGCCCACGATCACCGGACAAGAACCTGGTGAAGTCTCAGGGAGATATGGCCACGAACACGTCAATGGAGTCGGCTCCACAGGTAGCGAATGATGAGCAACCGAAGGTAGGATCAGCGGAGGGTTTAGCATTACAGACCAGCCGTTTGGTGTCGCCGTTTCACTGAGTCGAGTCGTCTGCCACGGCGCAATGACTGCCGCCTCATATTCCGCTCAGTGTATTTACAGCTAGGCCGCGTATAATAACTGATGTACCGGTGTGCTGCGTTGGGGGCTGTGACGTAGGCATACGTTCTACAGACGCAATAGCACACAAAGCAATACCGTAATGATAAAACAACACATTCCAGTCATTTGCTGTCCGCGTTAGACAGAATGCGTCGCGCCACAGGAGATTGTACATAGCTATGCCGATAAAAGGATGACTCCGGCGTAACGTTGCCACTAAAAATGCTGCAACCGCCACTTCATAAATATCCCTAAAATACAGCGAATACTCTTATAAAGTTATAATGCGGAGAACGAAATGTGTCGGCGTTCCAGCATTCAAAAGACGGTTTTGCACGGAGACCTTGCACCACAACTTGCTGTTCGTACCGAGCTGTCCTGAACGTGCACGGAATGCTGAAGTATTATTAATCGTCAGACCGAGCCGTTTACACCGTTCTGACAGTCTTATGACTGATTGGCACACGCGTAGGTGTAATAACAAATGCGCTCTAGTCGGCGATCTGTTGTATATAAGCAGTTGATCAATTACCAATTAACCTACGCATTTTAAACCATTAACAAGCCACACATATTCAGTTAACGGTGCATGCAGATCCGTAGCAGTAATCGATATGTGAATCAATCCTAGTTTAATGATATTACATATCGGTACATTATCTTATTATTACGAACTATGACTAGAGGTTCACAGAGATAGCGATTAACAATAATAAGTTCTTGTTCAAGTAAATACATATAGTAAGAATGCAGTTGAAATTGGATGTACGTTCACAACAATAAAACCGACGCCGCCCCCCCCCCCAACCAGTGCGTGAGGACCTCGGTCGATCGATCAAATAATACGTATCGGTCAAGTTGCCGAGTCGGGCTTCGATGCACTTGTTTTATGTTGTTTTAGGGGCAAGCAGTCAGTCACAGGAGTGACTTTATATAACAACGTGAAGTCAGGTCAGTGTTATCGCTGTAACACCGCCCTGTAGGGGGCAGGATCAGAATAATGTTTGCTATGTGACTCACGTATATTGTGACTGAATTTATACATATAGATCTAATTAACATGGGTTCTCGTTAAGGTTCTAAAGACATTGCAATTTATTATGGTACTTTTATAATATATTTTTTGAGAACACCCCCGAGATCATAATAAGTAACTATGTATGCATGGTGTGTCCGACGCCCCGCTCCGTGTTGCTACGGCTCGTTTACCAGACGCAAGGAAAGTACAATGAATAACCGACACAGTACATACCTCAACGTCGCCTTTGAAACTTACCACCCACTCCCCTGTGACGTCAGACACACAAGGCAGAAAGCAGTCGATGCCATCCATCTCTATCTTCAGCTATTCGTTGTAGGTCCTGTGTCTTTAGTTTCTGGGTTTGTGCCTCTTTTGCGATGGTTCCTTTGTACGTTTCTTTTGGGCGTCCATTTTCTTTTTTCCACATGGTTTCCAGTACCACGCCTGTTTTTTTGGGTTCTTGTTGGCGGTGTTCTAAGGACATGACCCAAGTATCTCCCATCTTCTTTTCAATATTGTTGACTTGATTGGCTCTTCATTTCATATTTTAAAGACTTCCTCGTTGCTAATGAATTCGTTCCATTTTAAGTTTAGAAGTCTGTGCAAGCACCTGGTCTGGAAACCTGCCGGTTTCTGTTAAATTTGTGTTGTTGTTTTCCATGTCTCAGAGCAACAGACAAGCACATGTATAACATTGCTGTTGAAAATTCTTACGTTGGTGTTTGTATCTATACCCTGGGCCTTGTCGTCATTGAAAAGCCTCGTTTTGCGGAAACTGGACAGCATACGTCCGATCGCATTTCAGTGTTTGCGTTGCAATACATATCAGTGTATGTCTGGTGTGTGTTGAACAAATATGGAAGCTCAGTGACCAGCGTGAAATGTTTTACATCACGAACACAACATTGCTTACTCGACCTTTACGTGCACTTTACGTGCACCAGGTCATATGCATAGATACGCCTTTTCGCACAACGACTGATGAACTCGTTGATTATGTCAATGTTGTTGCAACATTTCCTTGGAGGAGTTCAGACGGTGCTATCCCACGGTAGCCCCGCCTATGATAGTATTATATAGACCTATTTGTCCAGAGCGACACGGTCCATGAGTTTCTTGCAGTTTGGTCGTTGTGGGTCAGGATCACACACGTTATCGAGTCCATGCTCCAGGGACTCAAGGCAGGAACTGGCAAGAGCACATCCTTGGCGGTCCTAGACGAGGGATTCTTCGCTAACTTCCTTCGCCAGGCATCATTGGAACGATCTTCAGTCTCTATAGGCCCACAGATTCTTGACATAAACACAGTCTTCCAGGACGTTGCTTTGTAGTGTGCGAAATTAGACAAGATTGGGATTTGCGCAGCAAGTTTTTGGCGTGGGGTACTTACAGCAACAGCAAGACGCAACTGGCGCCTAAGCTATGTTAATAAGGGGTTCGACCCCACGGTCGGGTCATATACGGCCCCACGGTCGGGTCATATACGGCCCCACGGTCGGATCATCTACGACCCACGGTCGGGTCGTCACAGTTTAATTTTTTCGACATTTTCCCTGCTAGTACACTTTCTATGAACAACCGAATTACCCTTTGTAGTTATTACGTACACTTGTCCGCAACGCTATACGAACAATCACGTACAATTGTCGTACAATTGTTGACAACGTCACTTGTCTTTTCTTCGATTTTACAAATTGACGTCATACAAGGGCAAGGCGTCGTTAGACGTTATATAACTGTCAGTGTTACGTCACAATTTCGAGAGATATCGACTTTCAGCACCAAATACCAAGATATATGTGGATATTTATGTGATAACGTCTTTTAATATTGTTACCATGACAGTCACTTACGAACTACCTAGTTATCTCTACATAAAAGATGGAAAATTTTTGCTAATTAACATAACTGACATTAACTGAACACGAATGCCCTAATACGGTATCACCGCTTCAGCCGCCGTCCAGCCAGTCGGCCATGGACACGCCGGAAGCCCCCGACTCGGCCGCCGACTCGGCCGCCGACTCGGCCGCCACCCACCAGGTGCTGCGAGACGAGGCCAGCTTCATCCACGACGTCGCCCAGTTCTACAACCACACAGACCTGGCTGACGTCACACTCCGCGTCGGTGACGTCACATACCCCACCCACCGGTTCGTGCTGGCCAAATCGAGCGACGTATTCCGCTCGATGCTCTATGACGAGGCGTGGTCCGACAACCAGAAGGACGAGATGGCGCTGAGCGAGAGCCCAGAATGCACCGCGGTGTTCGACCGCTTCCTGCGCTACCTGTACACGGCCGAGATCGTAATTGGTATCGATAGCGCCGTCGGCATACTGTGCCTCGCCGACAAGTACCAGGTGAGGATGTCATGCTAATGGGTAGCTACTAGTAACAACGTGGCACATTCCGTAATACCGTGGTGAAGGTTTTAACTAAGAACAGTTGAATATTTAAAAAGCAGGTACATTGCATGCGTGCGTGCGTGCGTGCGTGCGTGCGTGCGTGCGTGCGTGCGTGAGTGCGTGCGTGCGTGCGTGCGTGCGTGCGTGCGTGCGTGCGTGCGTGCGTGCGTGCGTGCGTGCGTGCGTGCGTGCGTGCGTATTTACGTACCGTTATGCCAAATTCCTGTTCCGAATCACGTTCCAAGTTACAAACGCCAAAGCGACGCCATCGTCATAGCGATTTGTTAAACGTAGACGAACCTTCTAGGGCCAACCCCGGAGCTACGTCCTTGCCATCGTCTGGCCGCTACTTTCAATATTACGTCATGTTTGACAGGTGACGTCACTCAAGGACCTGTGCACGCGCTACATGACAGACAACAGCCGGAGTCCGCGCGTGCGCAACGCGCTGGCCTGGTACCCGTGGGCGAAGGCTCTGCACCTCGAGTCGCTGGCCCGCCAGTGCACGCGCACCATCGCGTGGAACTTCGACGCGATCGTCGCTATGCCAGACTGGCTCGGGATGGACGCAGACTTCGTCGCCGACATGACCGGCTCGTCCGAGCTGGTGGTCAGCAACGAGTGGTCAGTGTGGGAGGCGCTGTCCGCGTGGCTCCTGCTCGAGTCACGTCGGACGGAGGCGCTCGAAGACAACGCCAAACGCCTGTTGCGGCTCGTCCGGTTCCCTCAGATGCACGTCTCGCAGCTGAAGCGACTCGAGGGCTGTGAGCTGGCGGCCGAGCCTGGCTGTCAGTCCCTGCTTCACGACATGCTCGGCGCCGCCTACCGTTTCCGCGCGCTCTGTCCCGCGCAAGGCAGCCTCGACATCAGCTTCAGCGATGACGTCACCTACATGCCACGTGACTACATTGACCTCGTTGTCGATCGCGTTCGCATGCAGAATACACTGCGCTTCGGTATTCAGGTAAGATAGGAAGGGGAGAGAGATAGAGGGGGAGGGGGAGATCTAGGGAGTGTGCATCGTAACCAAAACATCGGCGCCCGCGGATGAACCGGATCCCGCTAAATAAATCCAACAATCGTTAATTCATCGCCCCTAAGATATAAGTCTTTAAATCACCTGCTAAATTACACCTCCCCTGGCGTAGCCGAGCACACCGATTTTACAAGAGTGTGGCGACATCTAGCGAGTTTCGCAAATACAGTTAGTGAAACAATAGTTAGGACGTATTGAGGGATATGTTGACTGATAATATTATTGTGTATCTGTATGTAAGGTTACACAAACCATCTGTATTAAGGTTATTTATGTGTCGTGTAACTAAAATAACTAGAAACATTCTGCGCCTGCCTTTAAATGTTAGTGGTACGCTGTGGTGAATAATAATATAATACTAATTATTAGTCTGGGGGCCACTAGGCCTTTCCACGCTAACAGTGTTAATTGTGCCTAGTGCCTGTATAGACAGTTCCAAGTAAAACTGCCCCGTCCCGTGTATGACTACAGTAACGTGTGTGTTGCAGGTCGACGTCAAGATGTACCGCGGTCCGCTGCCGTCAAAAACGCGGGACGCCGATTGGAAGATCAACTACCGGAAACAGAATGACGTCTGGTCCCTGCAGGTTTGTGTGGCGTTCTTAGATTGGCCGATAGCTTTGATAAAATATAAGCGCGAAGTCAGTGTTTTGTGATATTTCGTTTGCTTCCTGGCAATAATAGGTCTATATGGCATACTGCTGCGCGCAAGTCGTACATACAACGTATTTTCCAAGTAAAAATATAGCAAGCGTTTCTCATTGTAGTGTATTCTTGAAACAGCGGATGCTAATTTGAATTGTTGAACAATCATGTTCAACACATTTGAGAAATGTTTTACATATTGTTTAGTTTTCGTTGTTACGCTACAAACAGAAAACAAACTTGTAAAATTGGTCAAATAAATCTGCCTGTATTTACATAGTTTGTCTGAGATAAACTGTATTATATTACTGTTGACAGGTGTACGCGCACGAGACTGCGATGACGGGCAACGAGGCCCGAGTGGAGGCGAGCGTGATCGTGTATGACGAGAGCGACCGGATCATCCAGGTCCACCGCGAGCCGACGTTCGCGTGCACGCGCGGCTCGGCCATGAACGTGTCGGTGACGATAGAGCAGCCAGACCTGGCGCACCACATGGCCGTCCTACTGAAGCCCGTGCCTTCCTGACGCTGAATGTACGGGCAGACGCTTAGACAATGTTTGGTTCAGGGAATCGCTTCACCAGTGGCAACCAACGGATGGCAATACTGTCATTTGTATCTGGTTGTGCACATTTAACTTACGATAACCTTTTCTTATTTTATCGGCGCTTTTGTATTATAATGAAACATGTGCATAGGATAGCATCTGGACTACATTAGGGCAATATGTCCTCGTCGTGAACAGTGACTGTACACATAACTAAGCAACACCAGGATGCGTGCTCACTACGACCAGGAAACATAGTATTATTAGTAACTTATTGTCTGAAATATATTGCATTTCGTGACATTGTAGTATAATTATACATCATCTTCTGTTGGGCAATCACTCAGGATGCATTTTGTCATACATCGATCCCAATGCATTATATATATATATATATATATATATATATATATATATATATATATATATATATATATATATAATATATATACATATATAATGTATATATATATATGTATATATATATATAATATATACATATATGTATTATATATACATTATTTATATATATATATATATATATATATACAGTGTGCTGGTATAATGTGGTATATAAATATATATAATATATATATATATATATATATATACATATATGTATTATATATACATTATTTATATATATATATATATATATATATATACATTGTGCTGGTATAATGTGGTATATAAATATATATATATATATATATATATATATTATATATAGTGTAGTAGAGGAACTGTCAACTTCTCAAGCACGAGCAGTGTCGTTGCTTCCGACTTGCCTGCTGATGTGGACACATTTAAATCTACTACACTATGCGTATGTACTCAGAATCCATATTAACAGCGGCCTTTTTTTCGCGGTTCCTACACTTGTATATCACAGTTTCGAAACTTTAAAACTTAAAAATTGCGCGTAAATGTGTTGATCATTGTGGATATCTAGTCACAAACATAATAACATTGTAAGGAATTGTTTTGGCATAACTGATATTTGACTTGTAGCAATCGTGCACAATCATTTGTTTTATTAATAAATATATGTATATACTTACATGTCGTTCCATTTATTTCTATTTTTCCGTGTTACTCATTATAAATTTATTATTTAAATTTAATATGCTATGTAGAAAATGCGCACAACACTTCTATCTAACCCAAGAACAGGTAAAAACCAAGGTGGAGGATTGCGTCATTTTTTTTATTTATAATAACATAGATTATACAGCTAAACACAAGGTGGAGGCTATTCATGATGTCATCCGTGTGTCAGCCAAGAGGCCTATACGCACTGCATATGTAAATGAGCTGTTTATCAGCGTCATTGTCGAGATGCTACACTAAAAAATGTTTGCCTGATTTTACTTTTCAGTCGGACAGTTGTGTCAGCATAATCAAAGTTTAAAGTTAATTCGAATTGCATCGTACAAACTAATAAAAAGTTAACTCTTATGTTATATGAATTAACCAAATGCCCGGATGACATCGTAATTAGCTAATTATGTATGCACCCAGAATCTGTGGCGCCACAGCACGGAGCCTCGATAAATGAGGCTAAAATTCACGCGATTGCCGTTTACGGCTCGTTACGTCATTGCAACCGTGCACTTGACTGTGTCAAATAGTTTCAAACAAAAACGAACGTTATTGTGTTTCTAGACACATTTTCAAAGCAAACATTATGCACGATTGTATGCAACTAGAATTGGGAGATTTCTTTACAAAAATAAAGAGTTTAGCAAATGAAATAAAGATGTGCAGAATCTACACATCACATGTAAGTTGTGGCAGTGGTGAAATTGTTAATGGCGCCACTGGTGGGAGTTTGAGTGTGTTCAAAGACGCTCTTTGTCTTTGTCGTGGTTACGACGCATCTCGGTTACGGAAACGCTATCCTGTACGGCATCACCGCACAGTTTTAGCCGTCTTAACAAATGGTAAGTCCCTTTATTAGTCATGGTCTTCAGTATTGCTTTGTAATTCTTAGTAGCTATTTTAGTCAGTATTTATAGTCGCTAGTCGTCGGAACAGGGTTTTACTCTGGATATTGTTAGTGATACATAAAGTTTATTATTATTGCAATATCCCAAACCACATCATCGTCTAATTACTACTATATAAATAATGTACGGTGTGGCCTGGATATCAACCTCCCATCTGTTATGGGGGCCAACCGCCCACCATTTTGAATCCATATCCCGCCTCCCACCTATTGAGTCGGCCAACCTCCCACACACTTTAGCAAGAACCTTCCGCCTCCCACTACACCCCGTCAATATAAATATATGACAACATGTTCTATGGGTCCTGCTAAAGCCTTGTCGCTGTAGGGTAAAAGCCGATTGTGAACCAGGTAATGTGTCGTTTTATTCTCTACCAAATGTTGCGCATAACGAGATCTTATTAAATCCGCTGACGCTGTCAATGTCATGTAGAGTGCACGGATGAAAAACACTAACAGACATGTGTTGTACAACATTCGTTGAATTTTTATTGTTAATGATTTTTGTGGAAGGTGTAGTATAGTGCCAGAATGGCAATCACTATTATACGTTGTGAGTTCCGTGTACTCGGAGCCGTGGTAGTAGTTTACAGGAGGACATTACATGTGTTTGTTCAAAAGGTTTGTCTGTTGTCTTTACCACGCAAAACACTACAGAAGGTAGTTACTAGATCGCATGCGTAAAACACAATTGTCCAACTTTTGATAAGTAATTTGTTAGCATAGCTTGAAACATGATTATTTCCATATCAAGAGAACACATATTTATAAACTCCTGTGCTGAATATTGGTTTGTGTATACAACTGGGCTCATTGCATGGTGCATGATATCGACATCACCAGATAATGTGCTTGCAATAAAATATGAAATGCACTCATAAGCTTAGGAAGCTGTTCAATATGACGGGGGAGGCTGAAGTTGATTTATGTGAGCACATTGGAGGAGGCCAACAAATACTTAACATATACCCACCAGACATACTGGGGCCACCCCTTCCCCTCCCGGTTCTGACTTCTGACGACACCAATGGTGTATGGTGCATTCATTATAATATGAACCCCATTAATGACAATTAGTAACCCATATGAAACATTTTACATGCATCACAGACCTACACAAAAGTGCTACCATCTAAAACTATGTAAACATCAGTTACTTCTTCAATAACACATAAGGGAAGGCAGTGTTAGTTGAGCCACTGGGTTAGTTGAGCCACTCATGTTTCCCATGAAACTACAGCAGCGACAGTTACATTACCCAGTGATTGAACATGTTATCAGAACACCATTGATGCACAATAAGTGCCATTTGTCACAACGATCAAAAAACATGAGTCAAAAGTATGTTTTTTACTTTTGGTGATTGTGATTAATGTCTGCTGGTGTGTAAATTACGAACACGTGACTGGACTTTACGTTGCGCACATTACTATATTTGAACTTACAAATGGTTAAAGGCACATGTAAGATAATTATTTTACATCATCACATTCACGCATTAATGAGTAGTTAATTAAAAAAAGCTTAATTATTGAAACGGGGCTAGTTGAGTCACACAAAGCCAAATGGAGTTTGTTGAGCAATGATTAAAGAACAAAAACGTGTTGTTTGACTGCAGAATACATCATGGATTTCATCTATCCAAGCAAATTAGGTGATAGCTACAAGACAACATATTAGCAATCAGTTACACTGGTTGTGATTGGCCTATTACTATTGACTTTTTAATTAAGCATGGATTTATTACAAGGCCTATGTAAATTATACAAATAAAGCATTTACCTAACTTATGCTACACTGTGGCTCAACTTACCCCACACCAAGTGTTAGTTGAGCCAGTTTATCAACCTTATTTGAATCAGCTACATATAATTATCTATGCATGCTAGATATATTATCTCTGTCTATAATGATTTGCCAATAACCAAAGTTTATGTGAGTAAAAACAAATTTAACTTTGGAATATGATTGTGTCCTAGATATAATAAAGAATGAAAAATGGCTCAATTAACACATCCTTCCCCGACATCAGTTTCAAGTTTACATTTAACATTTTAATTGCAAAGCAACTGAGATTGTTATTTAGAAAACCATCTGTCTTGTCAAGTTGAACCAGTTCCAACACCCTTGATACACATTGTATGTGTATGTCTATAATTACCCCTTGCCTCACCCTTGATAACAATACCACATCGATCAACATTATATGGCAAATATCCATGCATAAACATACCAGTAGAGCACATACAAGAGACTAATTTTGTCACCTTGCAACTCATTGGAATTGTCTCTCAGTTCTGTACATTCCTTAACAGTGTATTTTACTACCACAAATGTACTTTCACAATGACCAACAGTAAGACCAAAACAAACACATGCTTAACTTCCTAACAGTAGATACATAAAGAAATGGATTACAGTGGTATGGGACTACATAGTTTTAGTAATGCATATATGTATAAATATATATATAAGATACATATACTTAACCTATGAATCTTGTGCTCTAGACAGAGCAGAACTTGCGCATCCATGACCCTCAATTTCACTCAATGGTCACATATTTAAAAATAACCTAAAATGATCATATACCACGGACAGGTCAATTCTACACTGCCCGTATGAGTTGAACTTTAAAAAACACTAAGTGCATGCATTTCATTGGTGTCAACATTACTACTTTTGAGCGGGAAATACTGCATTTTTTCCATGGTCCCTTTCCTGCTTTTTTGACGAAATGCCCCTTTTTTGGTAATTTAAAAACAAAAAAAGGATTCACTGTAAAATCAACCTGTTGGACACAAGCCCACTGTAGGCACAAGTTATCTCATGATTTAACATTTTGTTGCATGTGTGAAGGAGGGCGTTTCATTCTTTTTATAAGCATTTTTAAATATGAATGCGAATATAAAATAAGTACTATACAGCTGCAAATGTCCGCAATCATGAATTGTAAAATGAGCAATTCTCACATTTTCCACACAATCGTCAAATTTTTCATCACAAAAAAAACTCTCCCACTGAAATCATTACATTATCCCAGTTCATGTTGTTTTAGTAGAGCAAATCTGCAAAATTAAATCTGCAAAAAGGTGCCTCCATAAAAATCAGCAAACTTTTCCCGGTGTACAGTATACATTGTTCAAAACAAACAACAAAACAACAAAAGAATTACCTAACATATGTGGAAAGATTAAAATCATTTAAACTATCCTCACTAGCATATAGATGTTTACAAGGAGATACGATTGAAGGTTTTAGAATTAATCACAATTCATACGACAATGAATCCTCCCCATAACTTTTAAAATAGGAGGAAGCATCTTTCAGGAGGGGGAACAGAGGTCATATGCTAAAATTATTTCCTAAAGAGCAAATCTAAATATAAGAAAAAATACTTTCCCTCTCAGAGTGGCTATGGAATAATCTCCAGGAATCAGTAGTGCAGGCCAAATTTATTCAAACAAACTCATTCATGATGAACACATGTGCATGAAAATGAGAAATCACTTGAGTCCGAAGAAATAACATAGCCTCACGTGCAACAAATAGATTCTTTTTGTTTTTGAAAATTACAAAAAGCGGGAAATGTCATCTAAAGAGTGGGAAAGTAGGACCAGGGTAAAAAAATGGTATTTCCCACCCGAACACGGCAGTGTTGACAAATGTGATTGTGGTAAGAAATATCGCATGAGTCAGATTTGAGGCCTCCATCCTGTGTCAGGGTACGTCAGGAGTTCTGGCTAGACAGACTGTCCAGACTACCTGGCATGACACGCTTGGTCAGACAGCTTTACAAGTCAACCAATCAGGCCTGTGAGTCACCAACGGCCACCATAGGCCGTTTTAGAGAGCTGTCTTGCTGACGAGCGAGTGTCGTTTGATTCTCAATATCAGTATCACCATTTTGATATGAAGGGTCTGTAGAGGTCACATGGTTTGCTGGGGTGCCTTTGACAAGACAATACAAAAATAGTTACCACAAAGCTGAAATTGTCGTCATAGCCTTTTAATTATATATATATATATATATATATATATATATATATATATATATATATATATATATATATATATATATATATATATATATATATACGGAAAAGAGAACAACAGTAATTATGGTGATGCTGAGGATCAAATAACGTATGAATTACGATTTTCTTCAACCACAACTATTTAGATTACTTAATGTTTCGACTGTGTTCTTATCATTTTTTTCATTGTTTTTTTCCTTCTGAATTTGCTGTTCTTTCATCTTCTTTTTAGTCCAACTTGGTCAATAACAGACCATGCAAACAGGAACAATTGCATCATAGACTGGGAGATAGACAGAGAGCGTAACAGAAATGCAAGATGGGTCAAAGTGGCCATTTGGATCCGAAAAGCAACTCCAGGCAACAACAGGTGAGCAGAAGTACAACTAGCCATCCCAGAATTCCTGATGAAGGCTGCCGATGGCAGTAAATCGTTGAGTAAGTAATCTAAATAGTTGTGGTTGAAGAAAATCGCAATTCAGATATATACCAACTTGATGAACATTTTAACGAAGATCAAATAACACATTTACGTTTACTCATCTGGTAAAATGCTACGTCAATTTTATTTATCTGTAGGAAGATCCAATAGTTTGGCAAATGAATAACATATAAAAAAAGGATTGTGAAAGAAGCCTATTAAATAACACATTGTAATGCCTATTACAACAGGGCCAGTGTTTCTATTAATAACTTGTCAAATCAGAGTTCAAAGGGCACAATGTGTTGTTTGACTATTATTTAAAATGACCAATGTTTAACAAGACAAGATGTAACAAGGTTGTCACCCAAGGCCCAATGGCCCAGATGGCAAGTGGCCAAGGAAGCCATTGGCTTATTGAGAGTCAAACATTTTCATCTGTGTGTAACCCGCCCTCCTGAGATATTTGTCAACCTTGTTTTTAAACATATTCACACTTCTGGCATTTACACAATCTGTAGACAATTTGTTCCATTAACTTATTGTCCTCTGTAAGAATGAGTACTTCCTGATATCCAATCTACACTGATCCTTTACTAATGTTGCCTCATGTCCTCTAGTTCTACTATCTTTCTTGAGAAAAAAACATCATCATCATTTTGAACCTTTCTAAACACTTCTGTGTCATGCAAATTTCAGTACGTTGCTTGTTATAGCCAAGTCACTGATATATATTAACAATAATAAAGGTCCTATTTTACAGAGTGCCAACATGTAGTTGACTGCTGGAATGGGGTGCGTGATCATGCAAGTTTTTATATCTAAGATAATTTAACACATCATAAATGAAAAATGTACTTAATAGCAAATGACCCACAAAATTACATAACAATCCTGAGTAAACGAACTTCTGTCACTCAATGTATTACCTTCACTGGAGGTTGTTTGTAATTCCACAACATTGTTATTGGGTCTGGGTTGACTGCTGCTATTTTGCACGACACCACGACTGAATGGCTCATACACACTGCAACATGCAATAAAGAAGCTATAAGATATGTTTATTAGTCCATGAACATAGAAACATATTTGACAACAGAAACAGCAGTGAAATATTTATCAGAGATGTATTAGTCTGATTGCCAGCTATACAAAATAGAGCTCAACCTGGAAGTAAGATACATACAAAGTTTTTTGTGGTTTTCTGTACTTTAGGGTACACTGATCCAGAAACTGCTTGATGCATTTTGGCATCATTGAGCAATTTCTTTTATATATGCTAAAGTACCAGAAACCACAAAAAACTTCATATGTACCCTACTTCCAAGTCTAACCCCTCAATCCACTGCCAGATTATATTCTTTTTATGTATAATTTTAATATCCAAAATCTAGGTGATACTGTTGTAGGCATATTTAAGAGAAATATTTTTTTTTAAAGTAGCCTGTTGTAGTATTTTAGTGGAATTCAATATACGTCTTTAGTCGACGGACAAAAATATAGGCTAACAGCGAGCGAGTGAAAGCACAAGAGAGACCAAAGTAAAGATGAAGAGTCTGTGTAGAGAGCAATGTGTAGAAGAGAATGTGTAAAGAGAAATGTGTAGAAGAGAATGTGTAGAAGAGAATGTGTAGAGAGCAATGGGTAGGAAAGAATGTGTAGAGATCAATGAGTAGGAGAGAATGTGTACAGAGCAATGGGTAGGAGAGAATGTGTACAGATCAATGAGTACGAGAGAATGTGTAGAGAGCAATGGGTAGGAGAGAATGTGTACAGAGCAATGGGTAGGAGAATGTGTACAGAGCAATGGGTAAGAGAGAATGTGTAGAGAGCAATGGGTAGGAGAGAATATGTAGAGAGCAATGGGTAGGAAAGAATGTGTACAGAGCAATGTGTAGGAGAGAATGTGTAGAGATCAATGGGTAGGAAAGAATGTGTAGAGATCAATGAGTAGGAGAGAATGTGTACAGAGCAATGTGTAAGAGAGAATGTGTAGAGATCAATGAGTAGGAGAGAATGTGTACAGAGCAATGGGTAGGAGAGAATGTGTAGAGAGCAATGGGTAGGAAAGAATGTGTAGAGATCAATGAGTAGGAGAGAATGTGTACAGAGCAATGAGTAGGAAAGAATGTGTAGAGATCAATGAGTAGGAGAGAATGTGTACAGAGCAATGTGTAGAAGAGAATGTGTAGAGATCAATGAGTAGGAGAGAATTTGTAGAGATCAATGAGTAGGAGAGAATGTGTACAGAGCAATGGGTAGGAAAGAATGTGTAGAGATCAATGAGTAGGAAAGAATGTGTAGAGATCAATGAGTAGGAGAGAATGTGTAGAGATCAATTATTAGGAGAGAATGTGTACAGAGCAATGGGTAGGAAAGAATGTGTAGAGATCAATGAGTAGGAGAGAATGTGTAGAGATCAATGAGTAGGAGAGAATGTGTACAGAGCAATGGGTAGGAAAGAATGTGTAGAGATCAATGAGTAGGAGAGAATGTGTAGAGATCAATGAATACGAGAGAATGTGTAGAGAGCAATGGGTAGGAGAGAATGTGTAGAGAGCAATGAGTAGGAGAGAATGTGTACAGAGCAATGGGTAGGAGAGAATGTGTAGAGAGCAATGGGTAGGAAAGAATGTGTAGAGATCAATGAGTAGGAGATAATGTGTACAGAGCAATCGGTAGGAAAGAATGTGTAGAGATCAATGAGTAGGAGAGAATGTGTACAGAGCAATGGGTAGGAAAGAATGTGTACAGAGCAATGGGTAGGAAAGAATGTGTAGAGATCAATGAGTAGGAGAGAATGTGTACAGAGCAATGGGTAGGATAGAATGTGTAGAGAGCAATGGGTAGGAGAGAATGTGTAGAGATCAATGAGTAGGAGAGAATGTGTACTGAGCAATGGGTAGGAGAGAATGTGTAGAGAGCAATGGGTAGGAAATAATGTGTAGAGATCAATGAGTAGGAGAGAATGTGTACAGAGAAATGGGTAGGATAGAATGTGTAGAGAGCAATGGGTAGGAGAGAATGTGTAGAGATCAATGAGTAGGAAAGAATGTGTACAGAGCAATGTGTAGGAGAGAATGTGTAGAGAGCAATGGGTAGGAGAAAATGTGTAGAGAGCAATGTGTAGAAATCAATGAGTAGGAATGAATGTGTACAGAGTAATGTGTAGAGATCAATGAGTAAGTGAGAATGTGTAGAAAGCAATAAGTAGGAGAGAATTTGTAGAGAGCAATGTGTAGGAGAGCAATGTGTAGAGAGCAAATGGGAGAGAATATGGTAAAAGAGCAAGAGAGTAGGAGAGAATGTGTACAGAGCAATAGGTAGGGGAGAATGTGTAGAGATCAATGGGTAGGAGAGAATGTGTAGAGATCAATGAGTACGAGAGAATGTGTAGAGATCAATGAGTACGAGAGAATGTGTAGAGAGCAATGGGTAGGAAAGAATGTGTACAGAGCAATGTGTAGGAGAGAATGTGTAGAGATCAATGGGTAGGAAAGAATGTGTAGAGATCAATGCGTAGGAGAGAATGTGTACAGAGCAATGGGTAGGAGAATGTGTACAGAGCAATGGGTAAGAGAGAATGTGTAGAGATCAATGAGTAGGAGAGAATGTGTACAGAGCAATGGGTAGGAGAGAATGTGTACAGAGCAATGGGTAGGAAAGAATGTGTAGAGATCAATGAGTAGGAGAGAATGTGTACAGAGCAATGTGTAGAAGAGAATGTGTAGAGATCAATGAGTAGGAGAGAATGTGTAGAGATCAATGAGTAGGAGAGAATGTGTACAGAGCAATGGGTAGGAAAGAATGTGTAGAGATCAATGAGTAGGAGAGAATGTGTACAGAGCAATGGGTAGGAGAGAATGTGTACAGAGCAATGGGTAGGAAAGAATGTGTACAGAGCAATGGGTAGGAAAGAATGTGTAGAGAGCAATGAGTAGGAGAGAATGTGTACAGAGCAATGGGTAGGAGAGAATGTGTAGAGAGCAATGGGTAGGAAAGAATGTGTAGAGATCAATGAGTAGGAGAGAATGTGTACAGAGCAATGGGTAGGAGAGAATGTGTACAGAGCAATGGGTAGGAAAGAATGTGTAGAGATCAATGAGTAGGAGAGAATGTGTACAGAGCAATGGGTAGGAAAGAATGTGTAGGGATCAATGAGTAGGAGAGAATGTGTAGAGAGCAATGGGTAGGAAAGAATGTGTAGAGAGCAATGGGTAGGAAAGAATGTGTAGAGATCAATGAGTAGGAGAGAATGTGTACAGAGCAATGGGTAGGATAGAATGTGTAGAGAGCAATGGGTAGGAAAGAATGTGTACAGAGTAATGTGTAGAGATCAATGAGTAAGTGAGAATGTGTAGAAAGCAATAAGTAGGAGAGAATTTGTAGAGAGCAATGTGTAGGAGAGCAATGTGTAGAGAGCAAATGGGAGAGAATATGGTAAAAGAGCAAGAGAGTAGGAGAGAATGTGTACAGAGCAATAGGTAGGGGAGAATGTGTAGAGATCAATGGGTAGGAGAGAATGTGTAGAGATCAATGAGTAGGAGAGAATGTGTACAGAGCAATGGGTAGGAGAGAATGTGTAGAGAGCAATGGGTAGGAAAGAATGTGTAGAGATCAATGAGTAGGAGAGAATGTGTACAGAGCAATGAGTAGGAAAGAATGTGTAGAGATCAATGAGTAGGAGAAAATGTGTACAGAGCAATGTGTAGAAGAGAATGTGTAGAGATCAATGAGTAGGAGAGAATGTGTAGAGATCAATGAGTAGGAGAGAATGTGTACAGAGCAATGGGTAGGAAAGAATGTGTACAGAGCAATGGGTAAGAGAGAATGTGTAGAGATCAATGAGTAGGAGAGAATGTGTACAGAGCAATGGGTAGGAGAGAATGTGTACAGAGCAATGGGTAGGAAAGAATGTGTAGAGATCAATGAGTAGGAGAGAATGTGTACAGAGCAATGTGTAGAAGAGAATGTGTAGAGATCAATGAGTAGGAGAGAATGTGTAGAGATCAATGAGTAGGAGAGAATGTGTACAGAGCAATGGGTAGGAAAGAATGTGTAGAGATCAATGAGTAGGAGAGAATGTGTACAGAGCAATGGGTAGGAGAGAATGTGTACAGAGCAATGGGTAGGAAAGAATGTGTAGAGAGCAATGGGTAGGAAAGAATGTGTAGAGAGCAATGAGTAGGAGAGAATGTGTACAGAGCAATGGGTAGGAGAGAATGTGTAGAGAGCAATGGGTAGGAAAGAATGTGTAGAGATCAATGAGTAGGAGAGAATGTGTACAGAGCAATGGGTAGGAGAGAATGTGTACAGAGCAATGGATAGGAAAGAATGTGTAGAGATCAATGAGTAGGAGAGAATGTGTACAGAGCAATGGGTAGGAAAGAATGTGTAGGGATCAATGAGTAGGAGAGAATGTGTAGAGAGCAATGGGTAGGAAAGAATGTGTAGAGAGCAATGGGTAGGAAAGAATGTGTAGAGATCAATGAGTAGGAGAGAATGTGTACAGAGCAATGGGTAGGATAGAATGTGTAGAGAGCAATGGGTAGGAAAGAATGTGTACAGAGTAATGTGTAGAGATCAATGAGTAAGTGAGAATGTGTAGAAAGCAATAAGTAGGAGAGAATTTGTAGAGAGCAATGTGTAGGAGAGCAATGTGTAGAGAGCAAATGGGAGAGAATATGGTAAAAGAGCAAGAGAGTAGGAGAGAATGTGTACAGAGCAATAGGTAGGGGAGAATGTGTAGAGATCAATGGGTAGGAGAGAATGTGTAGAGATCAATGAGTAGGAGAGAATGTGTAGAGATCAATGAGTATGAGAGAATGTGTAGAGAGCAATGGGTAGGAAAGAATGTGTACAGAGCAATGGGTAGGAGAGAATATGTAGAGATCAATGAGTAGGAGAGAATGTGTACAGAGCAATGGGTAGGAGAGAATGTGTACAGAGCAATGGGTAGGAAAGAATGTGTAGAGATCAATGAGTAGGAGAGAATGTGTACAGAGCAATGTGTAGGAGAGAATGTGTAGAGAGCAATGGGTAGGAGAGAATGTGTACAGAGCAATGGGTAGGAAAGAATATGTAGAGAGCAATGGGTAGGAAAGAATGTGTAGAGATCAATGAGTAGGAGAGAATGTGTACAGAGCAATGGGTAGGATAGAATGTGTACAGAGCAATTGGTAGGAAAGAATGTGTAGAGAGCAATGAGTAGGAGAGAATGTGTACAGAGCAATGGGTAGGAGAGAATGTGTAGAGAGCAATGAGTAGGAGAGAATGTGTAGAGATCAATGAGTAGGAGAGAATGTGTACAGAGCAATGGGTAGGAAAGAATGTGTACAGAGCAATGGGTAGGAAAGAATGTGTACAGATCAATGATTAGGAGAGAATGTGTACAGAGCAATGGGTAGGAGAGAATGTGTACAGAGCAATGGGTAGGAAAGAATGTGTAGAGATCAATGAGTAGGAGAGAATGTGTACAGAGCAATGTGTAGGAGAGAATGTGTAGAGAGCAATGGGTAGGAAAGAATGTGTAGAGAGCAATGGGTAGGAAAGAATGTGTAGAGATCAATGAGTAGGAGAGAATGTGTACAGAGCAATGGGTAGGATAGAATGTGTAGAGAGCAATGGGTAGGAAAGAATGTGTAGAGAGCAATGGGTAGGAAAGAATGTGTAGAGAGCAATGAGTAGGAGAGAATGTGTACAGAGCAATGGGTAGGAGAGAATGTGTACAGAGCAATGGGTAGGAAAGAATGTGTAGAGATCAATGAGTAGGAGAGAATGTGTACAGAGCAATGGGTAGAAAAGAATGTGTAGAGAGCAATGGGTAGGAAAGAATGTGTAGAGATCAATGGGTAGGAGAGAATGTGTAGAGAGCAATGGGTAGGAAAGAATGTGTAGAGATCAATGAGTAGGAGAGAATGTGTACAGAGCAATGGGTAGGATAGAATGTGTAGAGAGCAATGGGTAGAGATCAATGAGTAGGAGAGAATGTGTACAGAGCAATGGGTAGGAGAGAATGTGTAGAGAGCAATGGGTAGGAAAGAATGTGTAGAGATCAATGAGTAGGAAAGAATGTGTACAGAGCAATGTGTAGGAGAGAATGTGTACAGAGTAATGTGTAGAGATCAATGAGTAAGTGAGAATGTGTAGAGAGCAATAAGTAGGAGAGAATTTGTAGAGAGCAAATGGGAGAGAACATGATAAAAGAGCAAGAGAGATGGTGACTGGTCACGATGAGGGAGAGAACATGGTAAAAGAGCAAGAGAGATGGTGACTGGTCACAATGAGGGCAGAGGAAGGTAATGACAGCTGGCTTGAGTTTTAACTTCATTAATGACAAAAGATAACATACGGTTCGGTTCTAGAAGCACCACCTAAAACAGAGTGACATCATCATAAGCATACTTTTTTCACAATAATCCAAAGAACTAGCTGCATTATAATTTAATTTACTGTTATATGCAATCATTGATAAATACAACAATTATTGACATTAATTAATATAAACTCCACACGTTTATTAAACATTATGTTTATGTTGAATACATGAAAGTTGCCATCAATAAGTGCTAACTGAGGACATAGCTTTAACAAACTTTGATCTTTCTCAAAGAACTATTTGTGTTTGGAACTCTGCAAGATCATGATTTCATAAACAAACAGTCCACATGGCTCAATCAATCAGTGAATCTATTACCTCTGTTGCTGGATGGTCCAATTTCGGTATACATCCTGCAACATACATGAAGCAGATATAAGATGATATACTTTTTTTAGTCTATCAATATAGATATGTTTATGCTGTGGGCTTTTTTCTGCTGTTGAAATCAAAGAAAACTCTTAAATCAAAGAAAACTGCTTAATAGAATGTGTAACTTTGAATGCAATTTGAAGAAACTTTTGCATCTGAATCACTAGCAATTATTTCCTAGTGATGTTTTATGTTTTTTTTTACTGAAATATTGATGAAAGGTCTGTGTAGAGATCTACAAAGTAAAGATGAACGGTCTATGTAGGCCTATGTAGAGAGCAGTGGGTGAGAGAGAATGTGGCAAATGAACAAGAGAGATGTAGAGTCATGATGAGGGCAGATGAAGGATGTTGAAAAAGGGAAGAAGACAACAAAAGGAAAACTCAAACATCTGGTTTAAGTTTTAAACTTTATTACTGACAAAAGACAACTTACTCAATTCCATGACCAGGGGTATCAGCTAAAACAGAGCGACATCATAAGCATACTTTGTTCCACAATAGTCCACAAATAGCTAGCTGCATTATAACTTAACTAACTATTACATACAATGACTGATAAGTACTAATCAAAGAAAAAGAAACAATATATATATTAACCAATGTTTAATACAATGATATGGTTAATTTCTTTAGAACAATTTATACATAATAAAAATATATAGCCTTAACTGTTCTAATAAAGATTTAACAAAATTACCATCAAAAGCTACAAGCCTATTTTGTGCCCTCTAATTCTACCTTACTTAAGTTTGAAGAAGATATTTCTATTAATATTTTCATAACTATTCAAACGTTTTAAAAAACTTCTATTTGGTCTCCTCTTAGTGTCCTGGTCTCTAGTGATGTCAAACCACATTCTATTAAGCACCTTTCATAACTAAGGTTGTCTCAGTTCTGGAATCAGCTTAGTTGCTCTTCGTTTTATTCTTTCTAACTTGTCTATGTCCTTCTTATGATATGGCCTCCATGCTTGAATACAATATTCCAAATAAGGCCTAACTATTGCTTTGTACAAAGGCATAATTAGCTGCTTGTTCTTATATAGTTATACAAAATGACACGATATTTCACATAATTGGCTCTAGAATTTGATTCCCCTTTGAAGCCGCCACGTTGCTCTGAAACCTTCATGTTAGCACTAACTGTTACTCTTAAATCCTTATCTTTTCATACAGTATCCCCCGTTTTATATTCATCATCCATGTTTCCATGTACGTCCTTAGTGTAGGCATTTACATTTTCCAAAATTTAATAACATTTGCCATTTTTCAGATAAATTTTTCTAGATCATCTTGTAAAGTTTGTTTATTTCCATCTCTTAACCATTCTGAATATGTACAGTTTGAAATCTCCCTATCTACTATTACTCTCTGTCTTGTGTCTGTCAGCCATTTTTCTATCCAGTTGATAACACCATCCCCTAAGCCGTGAGCTCTTAGTTTAAGTAACAATCTTTGATTAAGCATTTTATAAAAAAAATTCTTAAAATCTACGTAGAAAACATCCACTGATGATCCATCGTCTACCAACTTAGTAATTTCTTGGAGAAAAGCTTAACAGATTAGTTAGACATAACCTAGTTTTTAGGAACCCATGTTCAGATCAATTACTTTATGCTTAACAAAGAAAGCCACCATATTGTCTCTAATTAATGTTTATTATCATTTGTATATTATAGTTAAACTCACTGGTCTGTAATTTTTTTACTTGTCATCTCAATTCCGGTGAAATGTTTACTTCTTTCCATTCTGAAGGAACTATTCCATCTCTTAGTAACAAGTTAAACACTTTTACTAGTGGCATATTAATTTGCACAATTATATTTCCTTAAGCAGTTTTGGCAGTATCCCATCAACTCCAGGTGATTTATTATCTTTCACCTTCTTGGCTACCATTTCTGGAGTTACAAACCACTGCCCTAAATGAGCCTAACATTTAGTAACTGGAACTGGTAATGAGCTGATATCTTCTGTCGTAAAAACTTAGCATAAACCTTCATCCATTTGAAACCCATCTGATATTATGTTAACAATATTGTTTTCCAATGGTCCGACCTTATTTCAAATTTCCTGTTTACTTCTTAAATAAGCATAGAACTTTATTTTTGTATTACCTGCCAATGTTTGCTAACAACCCTTGTGGTTTTCTAATTTAGCCGATGATACTAATATTTTCTGCTCAGGGCAATTCAGCAAAGATGTTAGCAAAGAACTAGACAAGTTGTCAACATGGTTTGCAGTTAACAAGGTATCATTAAATTTGTCCAAGACAAGTTTCATGCTATTTGGTAACTCCAAACAAAGAAATACAACAATCAAAGTAAGCATCAATAGAGAGGAAGTAAATAGAGTATTTGTGACAAAGTTTCTGGATATATTAAGTTATGTATAAAGCAAAGCAATTGTTAAACAAAAACTCACTAGTGATATTGCACTGCTTATTATTTGTACCATATATAACATATTGCTGTGAAATTTGGGGAAATATGTACAAAAGTAATATTAATTGTGTTTACAAAAGAAAGTGGTAAGACTTATATGCAACGTAAACTATCGACATCACTCAAATGGATTATTTAATGAATTAGGTATATTGAAACTATTTAACATGATTGATCTGATGCAGGTTATTTTTGCTACACTTACTGACATCAATGAATGGCTTACCGTTTCAACACCTTTCTTAAACAATATGTTTATGTGTTATGTCGAACATGTGAAAACTGCCATCAGTATAAGTCAACTGAGGATATGGCTTTACGAAACTTAATCTTTCTCCAAGAACTCTTCAAGGATCTTAGTGTAAGTTGGTATACACTGAGTTCATTGTTTTGTTTACACAGTGTTCTCCATATTCGCTTTTTTTCACTAAAGAAAGATAGCAGAACTAGAGGACATGAGGTAAAATTGGCAAAGGATCAGTATAGATTGGATATCAGGAAGTACTCATTTTCACGGAGGACAATAAATGAATGGAACAAATTGTCTATGGATTGCATAACTGCTAGCAGCGTGAATATGTTTAAAAACAAGGTTGACACATATCTCAGGAGGGCGGGTTACACATAGATGAACATTGTTGGACTCGATAATGGATTCCTTGTCCATTTGCCATCTGGGCCTTTGGCTTGGATGGCAAATCTTGTTAAAGATCATGATTTCATAAAGAAACAACAGTCCATATGGCTCACTCAATGTATTACCTGATTCTGGCAGAGCCGCATGGTTGACAATCCTGCAATATGCAATAAAGCAAATATAAAATACTATATTGTCCTTTAAAATAAAAACTTCTTTTGTAATTTAAGCAACAGTGAAATCAGTGAAATCATATATGAGAGGTATTCTTACTATGGAAATTTTTAACTGGCAAAATCTAGTTGTAGATGCATTAAAGAGAAATATTTTTAAAGAAAAGTAATCATGGAACAGCAGTATTTTAATGGAGTTCAATATAAAGTCTAGCCTCAATATAACTCGGTGTTTTAGGACCAAGACATCGGACCATGTTCTAAGCGAGGTGCAATAACGAAATGTGTTCCTATATTTGCCATCAGGGAAGCCACTAAACAGTGATCGACATACCCACTGCACCAAGAATGCTGCGTAGACACCATGGTGTGCTGGCGGCATGGCCTATATGTGGTTTATAGAGCTTACAAAGAGTCAACTAGCTGCACGTATATGAGTTGATACACGTGAAAATGAAAATAGGCACAATCAATAATTGTTTCACTTCATCTTTCAACTAATCTTGAAGCACATCAGTTCAGGAACACACATGTAACATTGTGATTCACACAAAGGAAAGCAAAGCAAAACAAACAAAGCAAAGCAAAACAAAACAAACAAAGCAAAACAAAACAAAACAAAACAAAGCAAAACAAAACAAACAAAGCAAAGCAAAATAAACAAAGCAAAGCAAAACAAAACAAACAAAGCAAAACAAAGCAAACAAAGCAAAACAAAGCAAAACAAACAAAGCAAAGCAAAACAAAACAAACAAAGCAAAACAAAACAAACAAAGCAAAACAAACAAAGCAAAGCAAAACAAAGCAAAGTTTCAAAATTATACCACACCCCTCTAACAATCATTACTCATAGCTTATTACACGTTGCCCTCCGCTGCAATTACAACACAAAAGCTGTTCATTCTTTTAATTCCATCATTGGAAACCCATCAGTCTATTGCCAGGTACTCATTTATACGGCTGAGTGAACTGAGGGCGAATGAAAGTTCCGAAATGGCAGCAAGAGGATTTGAACATGTATGATTGAGAGTTTGATGTTCTAACAACTACCGCGCCCCTAATGCATTGTGTATTGCCATTTGGCATTGTAAAAAAACTATTAATTTATATTTATAGATCAATTTAAAGACAACTTACATGTTTCCAGATTCACCACCTAAAAGTGTGCATCATTATAAGTTTATATATTCACAATAAACCACAAATCAATAGCTGCATTACAACCATTAATAAATACCAATCAAATAATTTTATTTCTCCAAATCATATGCAAACCAGACTTGAAAGAGGATAAAATATTATCCATTATAATGTTTTTTTTTATTTTTTTTTTATTGTACTTTTAATGCACAATGTTTGTATATGTTTTACTTGTATTTGATGTATGTGAGTGTGTGTGTGTGAGTGTGTGTGTGCATGAGTGTGTGTGTGACAGTGTGTGTGTGTGTGTGTGTGTGTGTGTGTGTGTGTGTGTGTGTGTGTGTGTGTGTGTGTGTGTGTGTGTGTGTGTGTGTGTGTGTGTGTGTATGCATGAATATGTGTGTGTGTGTGTGTGTGTGTGTGTGTGTGTGTGTGTGTGTGTGTGTGTGTGTGTGTGTGTGTGTGTGTGTGTGTGTGTGTGTGTGTGTGTGTGTGTGTGTGTGTGTGTGTGTGTGTGTGTGTGTGTGTATTATATATGGATTTGAAACATTTATTATTATTACAGTTGTAGATATTGTAGGTGAACTTGAGCCCTGGTATTCTGGGCTGACAGTCCGGCACACTGACTGCCGAGCTTCCACGCCCCCTGTAGGCACATTATATTGTATTATTATAGCACTGTTGCAGAATCAGTCATGCGACTCAATTACAAGGGCAGGTACTTACACATTGCAGCAATAACGTAGCTTGAAAACAAAACAAAATTTCATGAGAATGTCATTCCAGGATTTCTATAATTTCCATGACTAGAAAAGCCCTTGTAAATGTTCCATGTTTCCCAGTATGTGGGGAACCCTAATTTGAGGAACGAAAACAAGGTTCAACAAAATTATTTACCATTGTTGTTGTATCGATTCTTGCAGACAATGGCTAGAATGATGCCAATGCCAATAACAAACAGCAGACTACCAACAACGCTAGCAGAGACAGCGATTGTCACAACTGAGCTGCTGTCTTTGGAATCTGCAAACAGACAAGGCTTCTACAAGTATAACTTCATTGATAAAGGTTTCACGTAAACAGAGATCAATTAGCATAGAACCATGGATTTCCATACACCTACATATAGATCTGATTGTTTACCGTTGTCAGTTTATAACTGTTAGTTACACTACACATGAATGGGTGATTGTTAAAGCTGTCTGTGAACCTGGAAAATTGTAATTGGAAATACCCTACTCCCAAACAAGTATCATACATTTCACATCAACATAATACTCTAGCTACCTTAGGTTGCCACTGGCTAGAATCAGCCCAATCTACGCTCAAAGATTATAGTGCTGGTACAGTCTTACAACCACTGGTAGTTAGTATATGGCTCTAATTGTCTGCTCTTCTGAACACAACACATTGAATGCTTCTTATTTATTTAAAGCTGCATTTCATAAGTATGACAGAAAACCTTGTCATCATATTTTCCAGTTAAATGTGCGACAAACTCACAGGTTTTGGTTTCACAGGTATCGCCATCAAATCCACTGGGGCAGTCACATTTGTACACATTCAAGCTAGGAAGACAACTGCCTCCGTTCTGACAGGGCTGGCTGTGACATGTGTCAGCATCTGTGAAATGTTGATCAACTTATCCTGAACTAATGCTAACACCATCAACTTTAGTTAAGTCTATGTACATCAGCGTGCACATACATGTACATACATATGCACACATGAATAAGCATACACACGCATGCATGCACACCAGCATACACAATGACACACTCCTAAATGATAATTCAACAATATCAAATATAAGAATGGGCTAATATGGTCACTAGTAGTTGGAAGTACAATATGGTCACCAGTAGTCAATAGTACAATATGGTCACTAGTAGTTGGTAGTACAATATGGTAACAACTCACTATTAGTCAGTTGTACAATATGGCAACTAGTAGTTGGTAGTATAATATGGTCACTATTAGTCAGTAGTACAATATGGTCACTAGTAGTCAGTAGTACAATATGGTCACTAGTAGTTGGCAGTACAATATGGTCACTAATAGTTGGTTGTACAATATGGTCGCTAATAGTTGGTAGTACAATATGGTCACTAGTAGTTGGAAGTATAATATGGTCACTAGTAGTCAGTAGTACAATATGGTCACTATTAGTCAGTTGTACAATATGGCAACTAGTAGTTGGTAGTATAATATGGTCACTATTAGTCAGTAGTACAATATGGTCACTAGTAGTCAGTAGTACAATATGGTCACTAGTAGTTGGCAGTACAATATGGTCACTATTAGTCAGTAGTACAATATGGTCACTAGTAGTCAGTAGTACAATATGGTCACTAGTAGTCAGTAGTACAATATGGTCACTAGTAGTCAGTAGTACAATATGGTCACTAGTAGTTGGCAGTACAATATGGTCACTAATAGTTGGTTGTACAATATGGTCGCTAGTAGTTGGTAGTACAATATGGTCACTAGTAGTTGGAAGTATAATATGGTCACTAGTAGTCAGTAGTACAATATGGTCACTAGTAATTTGTAGTATAATATGGTCACTAGTAGTCAGTAGTACAATATGGTCACTAGTAGTTGGTAGTACAATATGGTCACTAGCAGTCAGTAGTACAATATGGTCACTAGTAGCCTATAGTACAATATGGTCACTAGTAGTCAGTAGTACAATATCTTCACTAGTAGTCAGTTGTACAATATGGTCACTAGTAGTCAGTTGTACAATATGGTCACTAGCAGTTGGTAGTACAATATGGTCATTAGTAGTCAGTAGTACAATATAGTCGCTAGTAGTTGGTAGTACAATATGGTCACTAGTAGTCAGCAGTACAATATGGTCACTAGTAGTTGGTAGTACATTATGTTTAAACAGGCATTTTCTTGAGTAAGTTGAAATATATCTAGATCTTATGATCTTATGTACCACTTTTAAATTTATGTTAAAGAGAAAACAAATAGATGAAAGTATGTTAGAAACATCTCACACTAGTGTATGCTTAACACTGAAGCATAACTCTTGCACACAGGCTTTTGTTTAACAGACAGAATGCTCACCATATTCACAATTTGGTCCCAGGTAGTTCATTGCACAATGACAGAAATAGTGGGTAATCCTGTTCTCACACATTGCACTGTTGAGGCATGGGCTACTGGCACACTTGTCAACTAGCAACAGTAGAAGTGGTGGAATTAGAAATACTCAATATAGTTTACAACAAACCTGCCCACAGAAACAATAATGACAGCAACAACAGTGCTAATGTATATCATATATACCAATTGAGTAACAAGAATTAACAAGATTGCCATTCAAGGCAAAGGTCCAGATGGCAAATAGACAAGGAAGCCATTGGGTTACTGAGAGTCCAACAATGTTTCAATTATGTATGCTACCCATCCTCCTGAGATATGTGTCAACCTTGTTTTTAAACATGTTCACTCTGCTAGCATTTACACAATCTAGGGCTGTTAAACGATGATCTCTCAATTCTGGAATCATTTTAATTGCTCTCTGTATTTGTTCAAGCATATCTACGTGCTTCTTATGATATGGTCTCCAAGCTTGTATAGTGTTCTAAATGAGGCCTAACTATTGCTTAGGGCCTATTAAATATTTCCAAGTGACAATGGTTGTTGCTCGCCTTGATTTATGTTAGAATGTAAATGGATGTAACTTTAAAGTTAAACTAAGCCAATGTTAATGTATTAATTACTTTAAATATTCATTATTGCATCAGAATTTAACTTAAATTTAATAACATTATCTTCTATCAGCCATCAAGATTAGGCAGAGAGAAAGTGATTACCTGAAAGAGAAAATAAAAATTACCTATTTCACAGTTGTCTCCTTTGTATCCTGGCTCACAGTCACAAGCATGCAGGTTCAACTGAGGAGTGGAACAGGTTCCACCATGCTGACATGGGTTGCTTGAACATTCATCAATGTCTACAACATTAAAACATGTTGATCTTTATAAGATCACATCACATTTGCAGTATGGTAGTCATGGTAACTGCATTGATGACATTACAATAACTGACAAAATAATACTTCATTGAATGAGATTTTGATGACATAAATGCTATCTTTTAATTGTCTCCAGTGAATGGCAAAGTCAGTTGTTTCATCACAAGAATCATTCAGAAGAAAACTTTTATATGCCATATCTAAAGTTTGTAAGTATTTCAAACATAGATGACATCGTTTCTTTACTTGCTAAAAAAACCTTGCAGGATTGTCTGACCATGTTTGATAACTACATAATGTATGGCAGCAAACAGTGCATAAATAAGTGAAGTGTAGAAGTGTATATTAAATCTTCACCTGTTTCACATGTCTGTCCAGTGTATCCGGCTACACATTCACATGAATACATGTCAAGTTGAGGGGTGGAACAGGTTGCTCCATTCTGACATGGGCTGCTGGCACATTCATCAAAGTCTACAAAATGAAATGATTCGACTTCTTCATTAGACATAACATTATGGTATTGGGCATACAGATTGATATACCACTATTCCTAACTTTAGTTTGCTGTTTGCTTCTCAAGAACTTACCATGGGCTCACTCTACTTGTGTTAATGAAACCAGTAGATAGTATTACAATGACATTGCTACAGCTTAAATTATATCAAAATGTGGATAGGACAATGCCTCAGGTTTATTCTAAAAACCAAAAACCAGCAATTTAGGACCAATAGGTCCCAAATTATGTTTACATATATATATATATATATATATATATATATATATATATATATATATATATATATATATATATATATATATATATTAAGAGGTACCACATTTTTTATTTTTCAGTTTGTTGTATCACTTATATACTAGGGTTGTTAAACCACTTTGTTTAAGGCATTCTTCATAACTAAGGTCTCTCAGTTCTGGAATCATTTTAGTTGCTCTCCTCTGTATTTGTTCAAGTGTATCTATATCCTTATGATATGGTCTCCAGGCTTGTATACAGTATTCTAAATGAGGTCTAACTATTGCTTTATACAGAGGTATAATTAGCTCTTTTTCCTTGTATGTTATATTTCTCCCAATAATTGTATTACCAATTCGAAGCTGCAATACAACACTGCTCTGAAACTTTCATATAAACACTTATTGTTACTCCTAAGTCCTTTTCTTTTCACGGTAGTACCAAGAACAGTATATCCCATTTTATAGTGTATATCCAAATTCCCGTGTCCTGTGTGTAGGCATTTACATTTCCCCAACTTGAATAACGTCTGCCATTTTTCAGACCATTTAACTGTATGTATATATATATGTGTATATATATATATATATATATGTATATATATATATATATGTATACACATATAATATAAAGTGTATACATACATAATCCTAATACATAATCCTAATGTTAACTTTTATTGTGTTATCCTATGTAATGCCTGTATTGTAATACTTATATTCACTAATGTAATATATTTTTATTTATTTATGTTGTTGTTGTGTAAATTTTGCATCTGGAACTAGTAATGAACTAATATTTCTGGTAAACACGGAATGTATATATATATATATATATATATATATATATATATATATATATATATATATATATATATATATATATATATATATATATATATATATATAAGCATATATATACACTTTATATTATATATATATATATGTATATATATATATATATTTATGCAATAACCAACACAAGTCCGATGTAGTAGAGATTGAAAAGGGCCAAATAAATAATGTTTTATTGCAAAGTGGACTGCTTATCACGCAGCCACTTTGGGAAGCACATTAACAGGAATGTGAGCTCCTCAAAGCAAACCAGACAGGAACTGAACACATGTACATATATATATATATATATAATATAAAGTGTATATATATGTTTATATATATATATATATAATTTATATATATATATATACATATAATATAAAGTATGCATATATATATACACACTTTATATTATATACATATATATATATATATATATTACACTTTATATTATATGTAAATACATATACATACGTAATCCTAATGCTTACTTTTATTGTGTTATCTTATGTAATGCCTGTATTGTAATAATTATATTCACTAATGTAATGTATTTTAATTAATTAATTTTTTATTTATTAATTTTTTTATTGTAAATTTAGCATATGGAACTAGTAATGAATGAATATCCTTTATGGTAAACACTGAACTGAAGTATCCATTTAGGTCGTCCACCATTAAAAAAACCTTGTGGTATTATTATTACCATCTTCTAGAGGTCCGACCTATAATTTTTTATGTTACATGCTAATTTTTTTTAATAGCTGCTTTTAGATTGTCTAATTTCAGTCATAGCTGCATTAAGTGCCTCTTTGTAATTTGGTTAGTCTTCATCCTTTCTGGTTTGCCTATAAACCCTCCACATAGTTTGCTTGTATGCTATTTTTGTAATAGCTTCTTTTGACAGCGTCTCCTACACCGTTTTCCTTGTTTTTTCAAGGGAACAAATTTAATATTTTAGAATATTCCAACATTCAATTGCGGTCTTATTCCTCAGCATGTTATTCCAATCTAGCTTTGCTAAGTATTTCTTCATATTATTATATTTCCTTTGTGGAAGATTCTCCTGTATTTCTTTTTATTTTCTGATTTACTTTGATGTAAAAATATATTTGATTATGATCACTGTTACCCAATGGTTCATGTATTTTGACATTGCCCACTAATTCACTTTGTGAAGACAAAACTATGTCTATATGTTGATTAAGGAAGCTCTCCTGTATTAAAAATAGAAATTGTTGGTCCTCACCCCCTGTACTCTCTAGAGATTTCCATTGTATGTGTACATGGTTAAAATCTCCCATTATGATACATTCCACTTTATATCGTTTTGTATTTTTGTGTTGAATTTCCTGTAACTATATTGCAGCAAACTTCATCCCAATCTGCTTCCCTTTCTAATTTATTTCATAAGCCTGAATAGATTCTTTAATATATAAAGTAACTCCCCCTCCGCTTCTTCCTATTCCATCTCTCCTAAACATTACGTATCCTGTCAGTCCTAATTCCTCATCTATCTTTGTTGGCCCATGATTCAGTTATACCAATTATGTGAGGGTTAATATCTTCTACCATGCATAATGTTTAATTAGTTTATTTACTATGCTCCTTGCATTTAAACACACACCTATAACCAGCTTCATAAATGTTTTCCGGATATTTTGTTACTGATTTGTGTGTACTAAGTGGCCTTTTGTCTTGTTTGAGGCAAACACTGCTGCACCCTTTCCACTTAGATGAAGCCCATCCCTCATGAACATATCAGCCCTCCTAATGAAACATCAACACAAATCCACAAATCCTACTTCCTCATCCCTACATAGCTGCTGTACTAGCGTGTTAATTGCCATCCTCTGGCAAGTTTGATAACCCAGACCCCTGCTTCCCATTACTGGTAAAATCCCTGACAGAATGATCTGCTCAACCCATATCTGCTTATGTGTTCTGACTAACTGCCTGTATTTTTAACTATGGCAGTTGTACCCTCCCTCTCTGCACTATTAGTGCCTACGTGTACTAGAATAGATAGATTTGGTTGATTTCATGCAGAATAACCCAACATATAATAGCCACCACAGCCACTTAATTAAGAAGGTTGATCATTGATGATGGAGGTCACTGAAAAAGGATTCTACTGAACAATGTTGTTGGAAAAGCTTACAACATGTGTATGTCCAATCCACTAACATCCTCGATACACAAACAACAGGCAAACATTGGTAAGAGTGGTCAAAAAGAGTGTTTTGTAACAAACTTATAATTTTTTGGCATATGGGGAAACACTACTGTGTGTATTATTGACAATAATTGACAATGCTATGCACACTCCTACTAAACACTAACCTTGCTGACACGTGTCTCCTGAAGTGCCTGGCAGACAGTCACACCAAACTCCAGCAGGGACATTGTGGCATGACCCCCCGTTGTGACATGTCAAAGACGCACAATGATTGACTGAAATTCAGAAAAAACTGAATGTTCGAGATATGATAAAAGATGCTAACTAAAAGGTTGCGTGGGGCATATCTGTATAAGGGTGTGCAGATATGCCCCACGTAATCAGCTAGCAAAGTAAGATTTGTTTTCGTAGGTGCAACTCATTATCTGTCGAGATAGATGCATGCCAATATGTAGACTATGTTTAAATAAATTGCATTATCTTTTAATTAAATAAAAAACGTTTATTTGATAATTTTCTACACATGATAATTAAATCAAATGAAAGAGTAGATATGTTTCTTGTGTATATTATTGTGTAACAGAAATCACAAATGTGGTCAATAACTAGGTGTGTGGACACATCCCAGGGTGAGGAAATGCCCCTCCTCAACATTCAAAACCATTTTTGGCTAGCATAATTACTTCCAGAGATATCGTTCTTCGAAATGTCAAAAACATGGCTATATGAAAAATATGGTTTCGAGAAAACAGCTGTCAAAGAATAACAACTGTGATTGATTACTTGAAACAGGCAAGTTTTATCCATGAATAAAAGTGATTTAGAGGAACGTAACTGTTATAAAAGTGAACTTTATGGATAGTAAATACGAGCATTTTCATCAAAAATCATAATTTCAGGTATCTCCCCTTAAGTGTTTGAAATATCATGATCTTTATGTTATAACATAATACAGCTGTATTAGGTAACAAATAAATACACTAGTGACTTTGTCTCCAATTTGTTTATGATAATGTCTTAAGATATGCATTATTTAAAAAGCTGCCACACCAGAGGTGTATTAATTAATTTATTTTGAGAAAATACAAGTGTGTCAATGGGAAATAGATACCTTGTTCACACTGCTTGCCTCTTGTTCCTTGTCTACAAACACACCTGTAAGCGGCTACGTCTGGCTCACACAGGCCTCCGTTGAGACACGGCATGGAGTGGCAGGGGTCGTACACAACTGGGCAGGACCAAGCAAACATTCTCTCTTGCAGACATTGCACAATGATAGAAAATGTTTATGTTTAAAAATGGCTTAAAGCAAATAGTGAACAGCTAACAGAGGATGACTTTGTAATGTCAAGACTACAGCTATTTCAGTATGATCGACTCAGTCGTTACGGCTGATTCATAAAGCAAAAACCATTGCTAGACATTAAAACAGATATTGCTATAACATGATTGTTAGGGGTAAATTTAGGTAAAAGTCAATGACTTTGTATTTATCCCCTTCAAACATTGTATACACATTCATACGTGTTGTTCTGCACATGTATAATTAAATGTATCACATCAATATGCAAGTGTAATAATAGTTTTATATACATGTTTGTCTTGCAAACTGTTGTCAATGTTTGAATGAATTAATCAATAATCAGATTCCTCAGACTATACATATCGCAAAAGAAAGTTATTTAGTGGCATTTTCCATGGAGTTTTATTTATTTCCAAAAATGAAAACAGCTTTACCATGTTCGCATCTACTGCCTGTGTAGTTGGCAGGACATACACAGAACTCTTCGCTGACACAAGTTCCGCCATTGACACAAGGACTGTCATCGTTGCACTGTGTCACTGCAAAGATATCAATACATATACATAGACACACATATATATATAGGCCCTAACAGTAACAGATGAACATTTGTCTAGGCGCAACACAATTCACGCACACCATCCAGGCATCCAATACAATGACGTTCTTCTTATAATTCAAGTCCAAGTCTTTTAAGCACATGATCCGAATCATCATCATAAACTATTTACTTTGTCAAAGTCACTATTATTTTTGAGGTCGGACAAGAAATTGGAGGAAGTTGGAAGGTGTCTAACTGATCACAATCAAATTTGCTTGGCGTTGGAACGATCTCAGCTCAAGTCACATTCACTTACGATAACTAGCATATGAGCCATCAAATTTATCGTACTTTTTGTCTCAAATGATGAAAAAAACATCCTTCAAGGTGATGCTGCTCATTCCAGTCATTGTTGCTGCTCAGAAAGTGTAATAACTTGCGATGATTTGGAGAAAAAACTTGGCATTTATCCCTATGACCGTAAATATAATTGTCATTATTGTGATGCACATGGCAGCCTCTCTCTCCTAACACCGTAACATAATGAACAAATGCTGGTAAAAGCGCCGTTTTACTGTGGCAGTTCGTCATACGTAATACTACGTTTGAAAGTTGGAAAGGGTTAATAAGGGTGATGACATGATGGGCAAGCATTAGATCTGTCAGATGGTCCTAGACATTTCAAAACAAGCAAGCCAAGGTTCGAAACAGAAGAACCGGCATTACAAACCTTGATGTATTTCATAGATGACTGAAAAGCCACGCTTCACGACAGATCCGTCTGTGACAAACAGCCAATGGGAGTCTCTGTCATTTGGTGTCACACGCACTGGAGATAACAAAAGTGACACATCCTACCTGTTTATTGTGGTAACTCCAAGGTGACATTTTAGTTTTGGCCAAAATAATACATGTCCTCTCAGAACCCCTTTTCTTTTTTCACCCACCCTCTCTCCTTCCACAGTGCAAAGGCCTCACATTAAAGCTATCACACTTTAACACAGCCTAAAATTGAGTATGCTGTTCTGACGAAGCAACACCGCCACCAATGAAATCAAAGTTCTTGCAGTAGTAACATAGATTATTTAGTACAACTTAACAAATTATCATTCAAATACAGTACAACAAAACATTTACTTGTAAGCTCGTAGCAAAACACAAGAATGAGGCAAATATTGAAAATAAATGTTCTAGCAACTCCTATCATGTAGTCAATGCTTCAAGCAACTCCTATCACACATGCAATCCTTCTAACAACTATCAAGTATTCAATGCTTCTAACAACTCCTATCACACATGCAATCCTTCTAACAACTATCAAGTATTCAATGCTTCTAACAACTCCTATCACACACTCAATCCTTCTAACAACTCCTATCATGTATTCAATGCTTCTAACAACTCCTATCACACATTCAGTCCTTCTAACAACTCCTATCGCACACTCAATCCTTCTAACAACTCCTATCACACACTCAATCCTTCTAACAACTCATATCATGTATTCAATGCTTCTAACAACTCCTATCACACACTCAATCCTTCTAACAATTCATATAATGTATTCAATGCTTCTAACAACTCCTATCATGTATGCAATGCTTCTAACAACTCCTATCACACACTCAATCCTTCTAACAACTCCTATCATGTATTCAATGTTTCTAGCAACTCATATCATGTATTCAATGCTTCTAACAACTCCTGTCATGTATGCAATGCTTCTAACAACTCCTATCATGTACTCAACCTTCTAACAACTCTTATCACATGCTCAATCCTTCTAACAACTCCTATAGTGCATTCAATGCTTCTAACAATTCCTATCACACATTCAATCCTTCTAACAACTCCTACCATGAACTCAATGCTTATAACAACTCCTATCACATACTCAATAGATCTAGCAACTCCTATCATGTACTCAATGCTTCTAACAACTCCTATCATGTACTCAATAGGTCTAGCAACTCCTATCATGTACTCAATGCTTCTAACAATGCCTGTCATGTACCCAATGCTTCTAACAATGCCTATCATGAACTCAATGCTTCTAACAACTCCTATCATGTACTCAATGCTTCTAACAAATCCTATCATGTACTCAATGTTTCTACCAACTCCTATCATGTACTCAATGCTTCTAGCAACTCCTCTCATATACACCTGTACTCAATATTTCTAGCAACGCCTATCATGTACTCATTGTTTCTAGTAACTCGTGTCATTTATTCAATACGTCTAACAACTCCTATCATGTACTTAATGCTTCTAACAATTCACATCATATATTCAATGCTTCTAGCAAATCCTATCATATAACAATTGCTAGTTATATTTACACTACCTAGAAATATGACTCACCTGTGTAATTGTCTTTCTGATCAAGTACGACAGGTATCTGATCTATTAGTAGGAAATCATGGCCTTCTTCTAGTTCAAATACTTCAACGGTGAGAAAGATACGCCATTCATTCAACTGTCGATTGTCGACTCGTACTCTGATTTCACAGTGTGTGTTGTTCCTATAGGCTGGGTAACCTGGACTCTGAATGCGCCCTCTTGTTGCTCTGTACTCTTGGGGGCACGTGTCTGAAGGAGAGAGCACTGGCATATACACGTGCTATTTGTACTGTTCACATTTATTCTACAAGCTTTCATTCCCTCACACATGAATATACACTCCAAGGAACACACCACAAATTATGCGATTCTTTTACGAGGTTGTTGTTACAAATACTTTTGTAAATTGCCTAACTGGACAAATAATAAAATTCACACAGAATCATCAGAATGTGACTGTTTCTGGAGGAAACAGGCTTGCCGCCCAGTTAGAAAGGAACTGCTCTTAAATTTTTAAGAAAGTGTGCTGAAATATTCATCACAACTCTTCATACAAGACTGTACTGAAAAAAGTAGTAGATCATGTTAACTATTTAGGTTCTGTTCCATACAAAATTACTAGTGGTTCTTCAAATTGTTTACCAATGACACCATGTCGAAAATGAATGACAGCTTTCATTAAGTGCAAATTATTTACTCAAAAACAGCATTCTTAGCAATTGCTTGCATCAAGTCTATAGAATATTGTTGGTTGTTTTATTTTTTAATATATCCACATCTTATGGAAACATATGCTTTGATATCTTGTAGTGGTACTGTCAGCAAGTGGATAATTTGGAATTAATGATGAACAACGTTGTCACCAACAACCAACAACAACTACAAGTATGGGTACACATTCCCTATTCTGTACACTCACATGTGGCTAATGAACATTTCGTGTCACTGACGTGATTAAATCCATCTGGACATGCACAGCGCCTTCCAGTTGGTGTGGGAATACAGACATGATTACATCCACCATTCTCATTGGAACAAGATGTTGTCAGAGAACCTGAAAACAAACAGAAATTAATATAATTACGTGACCGCCCCATGCTATGATCAGCTTAACGTAGACACGATAACTAAACACACCTATATCTTGCACCAAGGCACGTTATGTTAACTTATGTACTCTGTCTCTCCCAGCAAAGCTCTCCTACATATCTACGAAGCCAACTCCCTCCTCGATGTGTCTTAATTCTATGCAAGCATGGATATATTTGAGCAAGTACAAAACCACTGTAAATAAGTATATATCTATGCACCTAGAAGGTAAACTGTTGCATAACAGCACCCTCATTTTCAGGCAAGTTCACCTAAATGGGTTTGGCCAAACAATATCTCACCTTTGATGCTTCTGAAGGAAGACATGGATATGGATGGGACAAACCCATACAGGACAGGTCCAACTTGCTTGGCAGTTTCTTCCATTTGAGACACATTGAATTTTGCTATGTAGCTAAAATAAATAAAATAATCATAAATATTCCTTAGCATCATCATACACATATACACAATACAGTAGAACCTGTCGTGGCGACTGCCCCTTCAGCACAGCCAGTGTGATCGTCCAAGACAGGTGGTCGCATAATATAGGTTGTTGAGGGAAGTGGCAACAAGGTATGACACTGAATAATGCTGATAGATTAACAAGCTTTGTTGCTGCATTTGTGCAACACTAATATTACCAAATTATTCAATGCATTATGTTAGGAGTATAGTATAGAATTATAACCGAGTCATCATGTATTCGGACACCCTAAAATGAGCAAGATTAATTATTTTGTGAACCATCATATGCGGCGTCTTGTGATTAAAGATGGCAACTAACTGCATTTGCACCAGTACGACAACTGGCAAATATTAACAATATTTTATGTACAACTAAATTAATGTATTTCTAACCAAAAATACTGTTTAGTGATCTTTAAAAAAATTACTGTGAACTGTCTATTATTGCAGGATCGAATGTCGGCTGTCAACGTGTTCTGGTCACTCACGACAGGTGAACATAATGGTCACTATGCCGGTTTATGTGGTCATTGGTCATGTTTGGCAGGCACAGTATTGCTAGAAACATTCCATGACTAGGATTTTGGTCCCCCAATACAGAGGTCCCCCAATACAGAGGTCACCCAATACAGAGGTCACCCAATACAGAGGTCACCCAAGACAGGGCCTGCTATAGTATGTTTGTCACAGTTTGTAGTATTATATATCAATACTGACATTGTTATTTATTTTCACAATGTTTGACTGTGTCCTTTATTACTAGGCAACATAGCAACAACTGCTAACAATATAAAAAAACATGCTATAGCATTTGGTATTCCTGGACCCTTTATCATGATACAATAAAATATAAGGAGCATATTTCAAAAACTGTTTTAAAATAAATAATGTGAGAAATAAATAATGTGAGAACGTAACATACCTGTTCCTACTCTTTGTCAATTCATAGTAGAACAAGTTTTCTCCCAGGAAAGCCATTCCACCTTTAGAGGCTCCTGACTTTGTCAAGACTCGAGGTCTCCAGGTGCTGCCATTAACGCTCCAGGTACTGATGTTGAGTGGAGCAGATACAACCGTGTGATTGCCGTCCCATGTCTGTCTCCAGTAGAGGACCTCGCCTGTGGCAGAGGCAAAGTGATGACCAACATTAAAGCAGCATTTTGTTGGATTTCTATTACATCTCTATGCCAATAGAGAAATTACAAATCAAATATTTCATTGCACTTCTGGTACCTTCAGAGTTAGTGTTTGTCCAGATTAACAATAAACCTAGCTATTGATGAAACTGTAATTTATAATTAAATTGCCCACCTGTGGTGACAATTTGCAGTTCTTTACAGTCAGTGGTTTATCACAACGTTTAAAGGATAATTGAACTCCAATTTAACCAAATTTAGAAACATTGCCACACAAGACTACAGGTACTAACTTATATCCATTATACACTGTTCTTTTACTGAAACTACTATATGGCCTCTAGACTCTTGTTCTTTACTGAAACTACTTCATGGCCTCTAGACTCTTGTTCTTTTACTGAAACTACTTCATGCCCTCTAGACTCTAGTTCTTTACTGAAACTACTTCATGCCCTCTAGACTCTTGTTCTTTTACTGAAACTACTTCGTGCCTTCTAGACTCTTGTTCTTTTACTGAAACTACTTCATGCCCTCTAGACTCTTGTTCTTTACTGAAACTACTTCATGCCCTCTAGACTCTTGTTCTTTACTGAAACTACTTCATGCCCTCTAGACTCTTGTTCTTTTACTGAAACTACTTCATGCCTTCTAGATTCTTATTCTTTTACTGAAACTACTTCATGCCCTCTAGATTCTTATTCTTTTACTGAAACTACTTCATGCCCTCTAGACTCTTGTTCTTTTACTGAAACTACTTCATGCCCTCTAGACTCTTGTTCTTTACTGAAACTACTTCATGCCCTCTAGGCTCTTGTTCTTTTACTGAAACTACTTCATGCCTTCTAGATTCTTATTCTTTTACTGAAACTACTTCATAGCCTCTAATCTCTTGTTCTTTTACATTCCTTAAGTTTGAAGAATGTAGTTTATCAATATCTTTGTAGACATTCAGTATGGCCTCAAAGCTTGTTTGCAATATTTTAAATGGGTTCAAACAATGTCTTTATACAGATATATAATTAGCTCTTTTTCTTACATTAATTATATTTCTCCTAATTAATCCAAGCATTTGATTTTGCAACAAAACATCAATCCCACACTACTGTGAGACTTTCATGCCAGAACTATTGTAACCTTTAAGTAATATTTTTCTTTGATAGTCAAAACCTGGCAAAAATTGGCATATTAACCATACAAAATAAAATGGTGCGTGACAATTTGAGTCATTGGGTGAAAGACTGAACACCTCCCTCCCTTTTTGTTGATGTGTGAAATTAAACAAATATGCTTGCATTATATTATAATATTCCATGATGTGAACAAAACAAAAAGGCAGTTTTTAAAGTCCTACCTACCTGACAGATCTATGGCTAGGTCCTCTACTGAACCAGCAGTGTTGATGAAGACACTGGGGTTGGTGCCATCCATAGCCACACTATTGATGCCTTCCAATCCACTCCAATACAACATCCTGAAAGTAGGCAGAGATCACTGTCTCAGATGACTTCTAGTGTTTCAGCAGCACTGACTTATAGTGGTAACATTATAGTTGTCTCAGATTAAGAAAGTCCAGCATATGAATTAAAGCTGCCTCCGCAATAAAATATTTCACTCATTTCATTTCACTTGACACATTTAAAAAAAAAATTGAAGTAGCAATTTTTATATGCCAGCTCATTTGTGCCAATCTTTTATAAAATTTATTTTGCTTGGGCTTAACTAAAACTGCGGAAAAGGTGACAGCACACTTTCTGTGATCTCAATGTGGCAATATTCACTTTTGTCAGTTACCCAATCAAATGTTCAGTCAATTCTTTTGATGATTTAAAAAAAAATCTTTTATTAAACCGACTGCACACGTTACAAATTATTCACACACAAAATTAAGGTTTTTTATCAAAATGTGTTGGTCTATAGAGTTTGCGTGTTAATTAACCAATATTGACTTATTAATTGCATCAATTGAGTTATGAAATAACTGTGTGATATATATTTATGGCCCTGCTTAGTGTTTGAAAACCCTGAAGAAATTACACAGATATCTTCATAAGTTAAGGAAGTTATGGCCTTTTATCAAAATGTGTCGGTCTGTTGACTTCATGTACTAATTAACCAATATTGACTTATTAATTGCATTAGCTGAGTTACTATTAATGATACATGACTGGATTATGTATATTTATGACCCTAAATAATTTGCTTGCAAATCCTGAAAAAATTATTAAAATATATGCACAAATAAAAAGGTTAATCATACATCTATTGAACGATAACACCAAATTGAAAGTCTTATATATACAAATAATATATGAAAGTATAGCATACAAAAAAAAATTCTCTAATTTTTACAGTATTAAAATTGCAATATCTTTGGATCTAATAAAGATATGTTAATAAAATAGAGTTATGGGTTCCTTGACATGTCACAATTAATTGCCAACATCATATCCTGAAATTTTACGTTTTGTTGCAGTGCCTACAGCATGATTGATTTTGGTAAAGTGCCTGTTACTGTGTTAGTTATCTACAAATAATGTGTTTCATGTGAAAATTTATCGGAATATTTCTATTATCTGTTTCGTGTCATGCATCGGAAAATAAATATTACTTTGTTGTTTCTTGATATGACCCCTTTCCTTTGACTTTGTTGAATCGCCTCCGTGGTTCTGATGCTACTGAAAGAGGCCACATATATAACAAACTCCTTAAAGAAGTTGTGTCAGCTCCTACTTTGAACATCTTCAAGAAGAAATCGAGGTGTCTAGCCACCGGTTGAAAGAGACTACCAAGTAAGTAAGTATGCAAGATTACTACTACTGACACAAACCCGGTGCGGACGCTCACCGAAACACCAACGCCCCCTTTCGATCATACGAGTAACCAAACTTGACTCGAAAGAAATTGCCATTCTCGTTAGATGGCGCCAGTGGTGTTGTGCTGAGAACATTGAGGAAGTGTACGTTAATTTTAGAGGTTTAGAACCGCAAGCACGCACGCACGCACGCACGCACGCACGCACGTATCATAGTATATACTCACTGTCATGGCTTTGCATTAAAGTATTGTATTAGTCTATATCTGTAGGGGAAGGCAGTGTTAGTTAAATCACCCATGTTTCACAGGAAACGACGGCAGCAACTAGTACTTTGTTTTATATTTATATATTATATTTATATTTAATGATATAGCTGCAGCCATGAGACATTGAAATGTAAAAACATTGCCATGTCATGCTTTATACTCTTTTTGAATTATAGTCTACGCAGACTCTGCCATTCGGTTGTATGCCTGTGATACAAACTAACGAAATCTCTGTTGGCCTAATTTGCATAAATGTGCATGATTTACATCTTTAAAACAGTTCTAAAATCACAAGAAATGTGTTTTGTAACTTTGATGGAAAGAAATTTGCTCATACAATATTTACCTGCCAAGACATTTCTTCATGGGGCATTTGGTCACATTATAAAAGTTGTAGGTACTTGTTTTTAAATTCAATTGTTTTATCCTTGTTTTATATGGAAGCTGGGGAGCTCGGCAATCAAATATGTCTACCATTTGAGTAGATGGAACAAGAAATTAATTAATTAATAAACCAATTAAATAATTAATAGAACCAGTTTAACTATTTTGTAGTGATCATAATGTGTAATATATCGTATGAGGTCAGCAATCAAAATGTATAGCTACCATTTCTGTAGACGGAACACAACATTAATTAATTATTAGATTAATTAATTGTTACAACAAGATATAAATATTTTGCGATGATCATGTGCATGTATGTGTGCATGCGTGCTACCATAATATATGATGCACATGTGCACACACATACAAGCATACATGCACACATGCAAGCACTCACTCGCACACAAGCATTTCACTTAAATTAAGTTAATCTAGCCAGCGTATTGTGTCACCAAGGAGATGAGGTTTATGTGGTTTGCAAACTTCAAAGGAATTGTATGGTAAGAGCACATGACCCAATACACCCGTCGCAAACCTTTTTTCCAAAGCCAGTTAAATTACGGAAAATAACCACAAACACAGTACACATAACCACAGACATTCCACATAACCACAGACATTCCACATAGCCACTGACATGGTACACATAACTACTGGCATTGTACACATAACCACTGACATTGTACACATAACCACTGATGTTCTACACATAACCACTGATATTGTACACATAACCACTGATATAGTACACATAACCACTGACACTGTACACATAGTCACTGCCATTGTTCACATCAATTAACTTGAAAACTTAATTAATTAAATTACGATTAACTAAGAAATTCTCAAATTAAATTAAATTAACCTCACACATTTCTTAGGTCAATTAAATTAAATTAACCTCCCAAATTCCTTAGAAATGTTTACACATTTAAAACAGTTCTAAAATCATAAGAAATGTGTTTTGTAACTTTGATGGAAAGAGATTTGCTCACACAATATTTACCTGCCAAGACATTTCTTCATGGGGCATTTGGTCACATTATAAAAGTTGTAGACACTTGTTAAAAATTGTAAAAATAAATCTGAAAGTATTGAAAAGTTGTGGGCTGAAGATTTGCAGGTGTGAGGTTTCCTCCTATATTCAACCACCAAATTAACAAAACGGCAACTACGTGTATAATTTCTATACACCAAGTTGTTATTTATGCAGTGTTTTATAATAAATCATTCGGTTTCCCCTTGACACACTAGCATTTAAATATGTATAAACTATTTTTGTGCATCACTAGAACTGGCATGCTTTTGATTTAAGTTGGCACTGTAAAATAATCCCAAACTGAATCTTTATTACCTTTCTCTACAACTCCCATTAACAGTCATACGTTCTCACAAAAACATTATAGATGCATAGTTTTAAAGAGGCATATGTTATGCAGCATATGCAGCTAACATGTGTTGCCCACATTGAAGCAAGCATTCTGTTACTTTAGCTTTAAGACAGAGTCCATTAACTTACCCATGACCGGGATCCAGTGCAATGTCCGTCAGAAACTGTGAGGAGGTGATAATAGGGAATTGGTGACTGCCGTCCATTGTCATCACACTGATCAGTGTCACACCAGCATGTTCCATGTGGTAGAGCAGTCGGGAGGCGGTGTCCAACTCAATAACAGGAGACTGGGTCATTGTGTCTGAAATGACAAAATCAGCAGTGCATGGGAGGAGGAAGAGAGGGTGGAAGGGAAGGAGACAGTGGTAGAGAGGGAGGGAGATAAGGTGGGAGGGCGGGGGGAGATCTGAGAGGTGGATAGGTAAGTAGGGTCTGACTGACATCTTGTCATTATTCTGTTTCTGGTATATGAAACATGTAGGCCTACGCTGTGGCACTGGCTAATCAAATATCACTAGATTCTGGACAATTATTCCCATTTCTGAAGACAGAACAACACTTACTCCACTGGCCAACTATTTCCTTGTTGGTCCCATTCAGATTTGTTCGTCCTATGCTCTCCCCATCTGTGAAGTAGGCTTTGTTTTCAATCGGATCATATGCTACAGACTCAACGAATCCAAGATGCTTCAAAGGGATCTTCCTCATGGACTCGTTTGCCAGGTTCATTTGATAAAGGTTTCCTCCTTGTTCAGTCGTGCCAAATATAAGGAAGTTGTCATTGACAGTGCCTAGCAAAACATCAGACAAGGTGAGGTGTACATTTCTGTCACACAATCCAACAAACAAACAAAATTGTAAATATTAAGAATGAAGCAATAATAATAATTATGCTATTAATGGAGGAATTTCTATATATAATTATGTGTGTGTGTGTGTGTGTGTGTGTGTGTGTGTGTGTGTGTGTGTGTGTGGTGTGTGTGTGTGTGTGTGTGTGTGTGTGTGTGTGTGTGTGTGTGTGTGTGTGTGTGTGTGTGTGTGTGTGTGTGGTGTGTGTGTGTGTGTGTGTGTGTGTGTGTGTGTGTGTGTGTGGTGTGTGTGTGTGTGTGTGTGTGTGTGTGTGTGTGTGTGTGTGTGTGTGGTGTGTGTGTGTGTGTGTGTGTGTGCGTGCGTGCGTGCGTGCGTGCGTGCGTGCGTGCGTGCGTGCGTGCGTGCGTGCGTGTGGTGTGGTGTGGAGAGGTGTGGTGTGGTGTGGTGTGGTGTGGTGTGGTGTGTGTGTGTGTGTAATGTGCAATGCACGCACGCACAAATGCACACATTTGTGGTCAGTTTATCATTCAACTGAATCCACCCACTTTTCCAAGAAACTGAAAATGACTGGAAGTAAATTATAAAGTGTATAAGTTTTTTATTAGCTGAAAATTACCTTATTACATAAATTGTAATTATAATTTGTTCTATGAAATAAAAATATGTACAAATACTCTAATGCCAAAAAAAAAATTTAATGCAAAAAAAGAGGAGATAATTTGTAGAAAAAAGGATGACTTACCTAGGACACTTCTTCCAAGGAAAAGAATGCAGAATAGCGTGACAGGCAACATGTTGTATTGCTATATGGAAGACAATAGATAACATGATAAATTAAACACCTGTAATCCCAACACATTCTCACACCTTCATTCCATGTAGAGTTACTTTTAAAAGATAATCATTTTTATACATCACAACATGTTAATGACATGCCTACTGCACAAGGTTCATGATTTCAGGTAACTTAATTTACTAACCTGGTAAGTTCTGACCATTCCCATGAAAGATCTAGTGCAAACTGACTGAGCACAGAATGCGTGCTCCTTGGTCAAAACTTCACTTCACTATGCTGGCAAGTTTCACTTCACTGAGCAAGCACCATTACATAGAGTAGAGTCACCAAAGGTATGTGTATGCCAAGCCTTTCATAGACGTCTTATCTGTGATCTACATTGAAATGTGAATGAATGAATTTGGGCTCGGGGCACAATATTCTGCGCAGTTATAGAGGTACCCAGCCATTATAATACAGGAAACATGATGCTATAACCACGTAGATTTACATGGGAAAACTACCAAAGAATGAAAGCAGGAAAACATAATATCAATAGGTGAATTGATGAGTAATTTGTGCAACTACGAGTTCCAGCTAATTACATATATTAATAAACTGCATTTAAAATTGGAAACTGTGGTAATTAAGAAACTATTTAAACTTGCCAGGTTTAAATGCTGTGGGAATGAAGCGGTGACAATCACTCGATCTGGCGTGACGTCAAGACGATTTTAGATAGATTTAGATTTTTAGATAGTTTGGCTGATGTGCAGCTTTGTGGAAGACTGATAGTCTTGCAACTTTCCTTCTTTTCTGAAGGGTTTGCCAGTTTACACATTGGTAAAAACGTCTAAATAACATTGAGATCAGCCACCCCCCTTCCCCCTGGTCTACTCCCCCCAGGTCTACTAACCTGATCACAAAACCATGGACAATATTTAGCCTGTAGGTGCTGCATAAATGCGGTACTCTATTTATCTTGCTCCCAAGCTATTCGCAGATGGCACATGATCCCAGGAAGAAACACGGAAATAAAAAAATATGATGAAGACGCCAGTATAAAACATTCAAGATCAGTGCTGCATCAGCCCTAGAATGGGCTGTTTGGAGTAAACCAATCAAGACTTTTTGCAACACTGGATTCTTTGATCATGGAATACAAGACGGGAAGTTCTGCATTGGATTTCCATTTGATTTGACATTGCTGGTATGGGTCATGTACTGCTGATGGATATTTTGGTGTGACAAGGGTACAATTAACAATTTGAAATGAAAATTAAGCCAGTAAGGTTTGAGGTAAATTTTCAAAAACAAGCAAATTTGCATTTATAGGACGTTCTACTTGAAACCTCTGTAACATTTATTATAGATTCTACCCGAAATTTCACATTTATTACAGATTGTACCAGAAACCTAATGTGACATTTATTGCAGTCTGCCTGAAATATTTACTGTCACATTTATTGTAGATTCTACCTAAAACTTCTGTGACATTTATTACAGACTTTCCTTGAAATTTACTGTGCAATTTATTACATATTCTAACTGAAACTTTTTCTGACATTCATTACAGATTCTACCTGAAACAATGTGAGTTATTACAGATTCTACCTGAAACTTAATGTCACTGTTATTACTGATTTTATTCTACCTGTAACTTATGTAGCTACAAATCCACATTACCTTTCAGGTTCTATGTGTAGTTCTATTTGGGGCAGAGTAGCACAAGATTCCACCTGCAGGCCTGTGTGTTCACACCATGTACAAGACACCACCCGTGGGGCACAGTAGCACAAGATTCCACCTGCAGGCTTGTGTGTTCACACCATGTACAAGATACCACCCGTGGGGCACAGTAGCACAAGATTCCACCTGCAGGCCTGTGTGTTCACACCACGTACAAGACACCACCCGTGGGGCACAGTAGCACAAGATTCCACCTGCAGGCTTGTGTGTTCACACCACGTACAAGACACCACCCGTGGGGCAAAGTAGCACAAGATTCCACCTGCAGGCCTGTGTGTTCACACCACATACAAGATACCACCCGTGGGGCACAGTAGCACAAGATTCCACCTGCAGGCCTGTGTGTTCACACCATGTACAAGATACCACCCGTGGGGCACAGTAGCACAAGATTCCACCTGCAGGCCTGTGTGTTCACACCATGTACAAGATACCACCCGAGGGCACAGTAGCACAAGATTCCACCTGCAGGCCTGTGTGTTCACACCACTTACAAGACACCACCCGTGGGGCACAGTAGCACAATGGTCGGAATGTTAGACTCTCGGACGAGAGGATTGGGGTTTGAGTCCACTTGCTGCTGTATAAAAATTTGGGGATTCTGCTTTGCCTCAGCTGTAGAAATGAGTGGAATGGTGGACATGTGAATGAATAGTCTTTGTGCAGTAATTGCAGCATGGCTGAATGCTTCCAGTTCCTAGAAAAGTCAAGTTGATGCCAGGGGTGAAGTGTAGTGTTTTGAGCAGTCCAATGGACTGTTTACTAAACTATATAAAAACTTTTACTTTTACCCATTGCACGGTGTGAGAACCTATCACTTAATTAACATAAATTATATCATCTGTGACCTGTCTAAGTAGTTTCATTATCCTTGGGTCTGCTGTCACAACATTACACACACACACATCACTACACAAAGGCGAATGCCCTTAAGCTTGATAACGTAGGTAATTAGTCAGCAGTAGTAATGTGCATTCCAAACCAATCTGTGTATGATATGTATGTGAGTCTTTGGTCACCCCAAAGTGCTGCCACCCGGTGTGTATAAGGTGAATGCTACCCACCAGTGGTGCCATCTATGTATTACATATATTGACAGATGTGTACAAACTCCCACCAGTGGCGCCACTAACCATTTCACCACTGCAACAACTAATGAGCAGATTCTGTACATCTTTATTTCATTTAGTGAACCCCCCTAATGTTGTCAAGAAATCTCTCAGTTTCAATTACATACACACTTACATTCATATTGAAAATGTGTTTAGAAACACGATGTTCGGTTTTTAAACTATGTTGCGTTACTCAATTGCCTGTTGCTATGATGTTGCCCAACCAACTATTTCTTTATACCAGGCCGCACCTGTTCATTTTAAATTTATAATCAAGTTGAGGCGGTAGTGATATGTTGAGTGGTGCCACTGTGGTGAGTGTGTAGTGTGTATGTTAGTTAGTCATCACCAGCAGCACTGCCACCTAGTGTGTATAAGGCAAACTGCTGTAAAAATAGACTATCACATTGGAATAAATCATAATGGACGTATCTCCACAGTACTCTATGTTGTAGTATGTTGTGACTCTTGGAAAGGCACTTGTACACCCAATACGTGTACAGACTTATTCCAGTGTATTCAGTAAAATCACATGTACACCAATGTTCAGAAAATTCAGTCGGTGTGTTACAACACTTTATTAATTGTCAACAGCAAACAGGCGTCAGGGTTGTCAGGCTTCATACCAGTCCATACACATCGTACACAGCCGAGGGGGTGCGGCATGATGTGGGAGGTGGGTCTTAAAAATTGGAGGCTGAAAAGTGGTGGGAGGTTTGTCCCAAGACAGGAGGTTGAGGCTCCTGTCACTCACCTCACAACAACAACAATTGACAGCTGCTCAAATCATCAACCCAACGAAATGTTCCACAAAACAATAACATGAAATGACAGGAAACTATTTTTGGTAAAATTATTTAGTTTTGATATCCAAAAATGTGTCAGTGGTGTTGTGTCTATGGGTGTCCAGTGACACTGTCTCAGCATTGTGTCAGTGGTGTTGTGTCTACATAGATATCCAGTGACACTGTCTCAGCATTGTGTCAGTGGTGTTTTGTCTAAATAGATATCCAGTGACACTGTCTCAGCATTGTGTCAATGGTGTTGTGTCTACATAGATATCCAGTGACACTGTCTCAGCAGTGTGTCAATGGTGTTGTGTCTCAGCAGTGTGTCAGTGGTGTTGTGTCTCAGCAGTGTGTCAGTGGTGTTGTGTCTCAGCAGTGTGTCAGTGGTGTTGTGTCTCAGCAATGTGTGTCCGTGCTGCTGAGTCTAAGTATGTGATGTGGGCGATGAAAATCTGGAAAAAAAATTAAAACCAAAAAATTAATGCTTAAACATAACACATATACACTATTGATTACAATCAATGTTTCCTAACCATAAACAAACATAATATTAATACCATATTTAGCTACAGTATGTTTGTACATACACGCATGCACACATACACATGAACACCCACACCTACACACACCTACACGCACACACATGCACACACATGCACACACACGCACATGCACACGCACATGCACACATACACATGAACACCCACACCTACACACACCTACACGAAGAGGAAGAATGAGAAGAAGAATGGGAGGAAGAGGAAGAATGGGAGGCAGGGAGAATGGGAGGAAGAGGCAGAATGAGAGGCAGGGAGAATGGGAGGAAGAGGAAGAATGTTAGAAAGAATGGGAGGCAGGAAGAATGAGAAGAAGAATGGGAGGAAGAGGAAGAATGGGAGGAAGAGGCAGAATGAGAGGCAGGGAGAATGGGAGGAAGAGGAAGAATGTTAGAAAGAATGGGAGGCAGGAAGAATGAGAAGAAGAATGGGAGGAAGAGGAAGAATGGGAGGCAGGGAGAATGGGAGGAAGAGGCAGAATGAGATGCAGGGAGAATGGGAGGAAGAGGAAGAATGTTAGAAAGAATGGGAGGGAGGAAGAATGGGAAGAGGAAGAATGGGAGGCAGGAATAATGGGAAGTAGAATGGGAGGAAGAGGAAGAATGGGAGGCAGGGAGAATGGGTGGAAGAGGAAGAATGGGAGGCAGGGAGAATGGGAGGAAGAGGCAGAATGAGAGGCAGGGAGAATGGGAGGAAGAGGAAGAATGTTAGAAAGAATGGGAGGCAGGAATAATGGAAGGAAGAGGCAGGGTGAATGGGAGGAAGAGTGGGAATGTGAGGAAGAGGAAGAATGGGAGGCAGGAAGAATGGGAAGAAGACGAATAATGGGAGGAAGAGGAAGAATGGGAGGCAGAGAGAATGGGAATAAGAGGAAGAATGGGAGGAAGAGGAAGAATGGGAAGAAGAATGGGAGGAAGAATGGGGGGCAGGAAGAATGAGAGGCAGGGAGAATGGGTGGAAGAGGGAGAATAGGAAGCAGGGAAAATGGGATACAGGGAGGAAGAGGAAGAATGGTAGGAAGAGTAGCAAGGAAGGATGTAAAGAAGGGTGAATTTATATCATGTTATTATTAATTTTTATTATTATATATAATTTATTTTATTACATATTAGTATTTATGGTAGGACTATTTTTTTTCATGGACTACATTTTGGAATAATTATTGTTTGTGTGATTTTTAATGTAATTTTAAGTTATAACTTCCATGTTTGTAAAGCGCCAGAGAGCAATCTCAATTGACCGGGATCTACACAGATACTTTTATTATTATTATCAGAAATATTTTAGAAAACTGTCCGTATAGACCGTACCCTTCTCCTTGCTTGGGCAGAAAGTTGTGGGGGCACAGCCCTTGCTGTAGCGGTCTACACTGCCACAACATGTATAGGCCTGTTGCTTCATGTTGTACACCCCCCGGTGAAACACCGTGAAGTATTTCGCCTGACAGCGCTCACTCGCTGAGGAAAGACACAATTTTACATATTGTTATATTTATTTGGACTTAAAATTCAAACTTGTTTTCTATTAGGATTCCAGTTAATTTGTGTTGATATATTTAAGGTTTAATTTTTTAGTTAATTACCTGAAGCTTTACTTTAGTGTCAAACATGTTCACCGGATGGCACTGATGGAGTGGCATGACAACAGCGATTTAATATGACTTCTTCGTTTTAAGTAATAAGACATATGTAACCTCATATGTAGTCCATTTTGTACAAATAGGTCATGTTGTGCATAAACTGACTACAGTCGAACCTTGCTTTACAGTCACCTCTGTGATACAACCACCTCGCCATTGTGGCCACCCTTATTTCCATAACAGTAAAATATAGGCAATGGCCGGTTACATGCGTAACAAAATTTATGCCAAAGGAGGAGCCATGGCCCAATTTCCCCCTCCCCAATATATAGGACATTACCCAGTATCCACAAGAACATGCAGAGATAATGACTTATATGTCTAACAAACACAAAATAAAGACACATTTGATATATCCAAACCGATAATTTTATGTCTGAACATAAAGCACCCATGTAAACTATGCCCCTTAAAAGTGATTGAGATTAAAATTACAATTGTTATTGCTACACAATTTATACTTTTGATAACCTTCAGCCTCCCCCTCCCATTCCCTCTCCCCTTCCCTCTCCCCTCCCCCTTCCAATATTCATGATACAACATCCATCCACTGATGATGCAATTAAAAAATGTAGGTTTTTGATGTTAATTTTTTTCGCGACACACCTTCACAATTAACTTGAAGACCAGGACTGTTGAAAATATGCAGAGTTAGGTAAAAACTCATTTCATCAGCTGACCCCCAGTACCATTAATCTACCCCTACGACCAACTCACCCTGTCTAATCAGTTCGATCCATTCCATGCGCTGTCTGCCATGTAGGGCAATGATATACAAGACAAACACATCTCTTGCTACTGTGTCCTGATACACCACCTGACAACAAACACAGATACACTCTCAGTCATGGTGTATCCCCCAACACATCTCTTGCTATTGTGTCTTGATACACCACCTGACAACAAACACAGGTACACTCTCAGTCATGATGTATCCACCAACACATCTCTTGATACTGCATCCTGATACACCACCTGAAATACGAACACAGATACACTCAGTCATGGTGTATCCCCCAACACATCTCGTGCACAGCAACACTGTGTCTTGATACACCACCTGACAACAAACACAGATACACTTTCAGTGAAGGTGTATTCCCCAACACACCTCTAGCTACTGATACACCACCTGACAACAAACACGGATACATTCTCAGTTGTGGTGTATCCCCCAATACATCTCTTGCTACTGTGTCTTGATACACCACCTGACAACAAAAACATACATTCTCAGTCATGATGTATCCACCAACACATCTCTTGATGCTGTGTTCTGATACACCACCTGAAATACAAACACAGATGCACTCTCAGTCATGGTGTATCCCCCAACACATCTCTTGCTACTGTGTCCTGATACACCACCTGGCAACAAACACAGATACACTCTCAGTTATGGTGTATCCCCCAACACATCTCTTGCTACTGTGTCCTGATACACCACCTGACAACAAACACAGATACACTCTCAGTTATGGTGTATCCCCCAACACATATCTTGCTACTGTGTCCTGATACATCACCTGACAACAAACACAGATACACTCTCAGTTATGGTGTATCCCCCAACATATCTCTTGCTACTGTGTCTTGATACACCACCTGACAACAAACACAGATACACTCTCAGTCATGATGTATCCACCAACACATTTCTTGATACTGTGTCCTGCTACACCACCTGAAATACAAACACAGATACACTCTCAGTTGTGGTTAACCCCCCAACACATCTCTTACTACTGTGTCTTGAAACACCATCTGACAACAAACACATATACATTCTCAGTCATGGTGTATCCCCCAACACATATCTTGCTACTGTGTCTTGATGCACCACCTGACAACAAACACAGGTACACTCTCAGTCATGATGTATCCACCAACACATATCTTGATACTGTGTCCTGATACACCACCTGAAATACAAACACAGATACACTGAGCCATGGTGTATCCCCCAACACATCTCGTGCACAGCAACACTGTGTCTTGATACACCACCTGACAACAAACACAGATACACTCTCAGTCAAGGTGTATCCCCCAATACACCTCTAGCTACTGTGTCTTAACACACCACCTGACAACAAACACAGGTACACTCTCAGTCATGGTGTATCCCCAACACATCTCTTGCTACTGTGTCTTGATACACCACCTGACAACAAACACAGGTACACTCTCAGTCATGATGTATCCACCAACACATATCTTGATACTGTGTCCTGATACACCACCTGAAATACAAACACAGATACACTGAGCCATGGTGTATCCCCCAACACATCTCGTGCACAACACAGATACACTCTCAGTCAAGGTGTATCCCCCAATACACCTCTAGCTACTGTGTCCTGATACACCACCTGACAACAAACACAGATACACTCTCAGTTGTGGTGCATCCCCCAACTCATATCTTACTACTGTGTCTTGATACACCATCTGACAACAAACACATATACATTCTCAGTCATGGTGTATCCCCCAACACATATCTTGCTACTGTGTCTTGATACACCACCTGAAGCAAACATGGATACAGTCTCAGTCATGGTGTACCCCAAAACATCTCTTGCTACTGTGTCTTGACACACCACCTGACAACAAACACAGATACACTCTCAGTCATGGTGTATCCCCCAACACATCTCTTGCTACTGTGTCTTGATACACCACTCAATCCAGTCTATCAGATTATTCAAAGCACTTTACACTTCACCCCCTGGCAAAACTGTTCATTTCGACGCCAACTCGACTTCTCTAGACCATAACAATTATTGCAACATATATATATATATATATATATATATATATATATATATATATATATATATATATATATATATATATATATATATATATATATATATATATATATATATATATATATGTATATATATATATATATATATATATATATATATATATATATATATATGTATATATATATCTATATATATATAATATATATATATATATATATATATATATATATATATATATATATAATATATATATATATATGCATTTATTCAATAAAACCCAGCACATATTGGCAGGTTTGACTCTCTCGGTCGGTGACTTACCTGGAATGCATTGGGTTTGTTGCCCAGAGCTTCACTGTCCACTTCCTCCACGGCACGCACATCAGCCAAGTTGATTCTTCCCTTCTCCTTCTCGGGAGATGTCTGAGGGAACAACATGAAGGAGGAAGATATTCAGGTCTGTTGATATATATATATATATATATATATATATATATATATATATATATATATATATATATATATATATATATATATATATATATATGTCTTTGTGACAATATTAAAGAAAAACATTTGCACTGGGGGGAGAGAAAGGGGGAAAGAGAGCAATGACCCCTCCCCCCTGAGTGCACAGGGAGGGGTCATTGATTACATTGGCAAAGTTCTGCCTACAACATAGCAAGGACCAGTATATCTCTCAACATGATGTCTGATAATAAACACAATTGTGTGCCCTGCCCTGGTCAGCAGTTGCTTCAACCTGGGTTGATATGTTTTTGAGATAACCAGCAACACAGGAGGCAACATGAATGACAGTTACTGTGTAACATTGTGTGATTGACAGGCAAGTCAGGCGTAGCCAAGATAAATTGATATCAAGCAAGCTCTGTATGACTTAGCTGATACTATATAATACATGTAAGACTTTTTTGGCCGTCACACTTGTCAATTTCCCCAGGGTGACAAATTACCCATTTCCAGTTCATAATCTAGATATGACAACATGGCTTTGTAATTCTAAACCCCACACACAGACATATCAAAAGCAGCATTGAGTAGTTAACTTGAATATTGATCTTAAATATAACATTTAGGAGGCATTCATGCCCCAGGCTATCAGAACTACTTTCTCTTAGCTTCAATTTAAATTTTACTTGAAACCAGGAAGGATAGGGTTAATCTCTGAGACTGCTAACACAACCATCTCATTGAAACTTATAATCTACAAAGGGTGGATGTGGAGAGGGATGGTGGAGAAGAGATGGAGAGGGATGGTGGAGAAGATATGGAGAGGAAGGGTGGAGAAGAGATGGAGGTGGAGAAGAGATAGAGATGGAGGGGTGGAGAAGAGATCTGGGAAGGGTGGACAATATATGGAGGGGGTGGGAAGTTTTTTAATAATCAAAAACACTCAACTGAATACGCATCACTTGAACTAGTAGATAGAATAATAACATAAATGGATAATAATGATGTACAGGCTCTACCATTTAGTATTTTCCTTGACCTCTCCAAGGCCTTCAATACAATCGATCATTCAATACTATTAAACAAATTAAGATATTATGGCTTAGACTGTTCTACTCTGAATTTATTTAAAGGCTGCGTAAGCAACCAAAGACAATACACTGAATTTAAAAATTAAAGTTCTGATATTTTACCTATTACAATTGGTGTACCACAATGATCCATCCGTGGTCCCCTTGTTATTTATAATATATATTAATGATTTCCCAAAAGCTAGTAAAATGTTTAACTTTATTATGTATGCTGATGACACCGCCTTATTTAGTACCATCAAATATTTTAATGACAATTTACCAAACAGAAGTACTGAATCGGCCATAAACGATGAACTCCTTAAAATACTTGGATGGCTTAATATTAATAAATTATCATTAAACAGAAACAAAATCCTCTTATATAATACGCTAATTCTATCTCATATTAAATATTGTGTTATGGCATGGGGATACCAAGGTAACCAAATGCTGACATTTCAAAAGAAAGCTGTGTGAATTTTAAATACAATTCTCATATTGAGCCACTTTAAAAAAAAAATTTTTTTTTTAAATAGATGACATATGAAAGTTAAATGAACTTAAATCCTATTTTAAGCACAAATATAAAAATTTACTTGCCTACTTATTAAAGTGGAAGTTAACACCAAATGTTTATATACACAATTATAACACAAGGAGCACCACTGATTTATGCTCAATCAGAACCAAACTTGAGTTTGCCAAAAGATGTGTGTGTATGTGTATGTGTAAGTGTGTGTATGTGCAAGTGTGGGTGTGTATGTGTGTGTGTAAGTGTGGGTGTATGTATGTGTAAGTGTGGGTGTGCACACACACGCACGCACACACACATGCACGCACATACGCACGCCCACACACACGTATATTGAAATGAATGTATGAACACTATCTTTCACAATTTTTTCTACATATTATCACAAATATTCCAATACCTGCATATACACATATCAATAGTTGTGCACGCTCTTTCTTTCTTCTGCTACACATACCACTTCCTTTGTATAAATGAGTTAATCATTAAAACACGCTCTTTCTTTCTTCTGCTACACATACCACTTCCTTTGTATAAATGAGTTAATCATTAAAACACGCTCTTTCTTTCTTCTGCTACACATACCACTTCCTTTGTATAAATGAGTTAATCATTAAAACACGCTCTTTCTTTCTTCTGCTACACATACCACTTCCTTTGTATAAATGAGTTAATCATTAAAACATTTCTGTGGCTCCTATGAGAGCAAATGTAATGTCTTAATAGGAGTCACTGCCCCCTTTAATCAAAAGGGTTGGAGACAGATGGTGGAGAAGAGATGGGGAGGGTGGAGAAAAGATGGAGAGGGAGGGTGGAGAAAAGAGGGAGGTGGAGAAGAGATGGAGGGGTTGAGAAGAGATTGGGGAGGGTGGAGAAGAGATGTAGGGAAGGTTGGAGAAAAGATGAAGAGGGAGGGTGGAGAAGAAATGGAGAGGGAAGTTGAGAAGAGATGGAGGGGTGAAGAAGAGATTGGGGAGGGTGGAGAAGAGATGGAGGAGTGCGGAGAAGAGGTAGAGAAAGAGGGTGGGGAAGAGAATAAGAGGGAGGATGGAGATGAGTTGGCAGGTTGAGATGATATGGAGAAAGATTGGGGAGAGTAGATGAAGAAGGGATGAAGAAGAGATTGAAAGGGAAGGTGGAGAAGAGATGCAGGGGAGGGTGGAGAAAAGATGGAGAGGGAGGATGGAGAAGAGAGGCAGAGAAGAGATATAGATGGAGGGTGGAGAAGAGATTGGGGGAGGAGTGTGGAGAAGAGAAGATGGAGAAGGGATGGAAAGGGGGTGGAGAAGATATGGACAAGGAGGGTGAAAAAGAGATGGAGAGTGAGGGTGGAGAAGAGATGGAGAAGGAGGTGGAGACGATATTGATAGGGAGGATGGAGAAGAGATGGGGAGGGTTGTGAAAGAGGAAGGCCAATCATTACATTTTAAATCTTTAAAGAAGTTGCAACCAAGAGGTACTTATATAAACACATTCAACTTTAATAGAAACTGCCAACAACAGTGAACAGATTCACCACTGATTGATTACATTGATGCAGTTCTGCTTACATTACAAAGCAGGGATCTGCAACTGGTGAAAAATATGAATGGCTGTTACTGTGTACTATTGTTTGACTGACACTGACAGACAAATCAGATGGAATGAAAGATAACAGAGTCTTAATGTATACAATATCAACATAATTAGGTCTCTGTGATTTAGCTGATGCTATGTAACACATGCATGTATGATTCCATTTCTGCTTGATAAGCATACATTTCCAGATTAAAAAATAAACCACTTACCTGTCATAATCTAGATGTAGCAACTTCAATATTTATCTTTAAGAACAAATTTAAGAGGCTGTCCATGTTTCATCTTTAAAACAAAACTGACAAATATCTCAGGATGGCGTGTTACAGACGAAAAAATTGTGGACTCTCAATAAGCCAATGGCTTCTTTGTCCACTTGCCATCTGGGCCTTTGTCTTGGATGGCAATCTTGTTAAATCTTGTTAAATCTGATTTTCTGTCAGTATGGTTGTGTGTGGGTGTGCTTGTGTGTGTGCTTGTGTGTGTGTTTGTGTGTGTTCATGCATGTGTGTTTGTGTGTGTGCGCCTGCATGTTTGTGAATATGCCTACATGTGTGCATGTTTATTTGTGCATGCATGTGTGCAAGCGTTTTTGCATGTGTGCAATCGTGTACCCTTCAATTATTCTTTCTTTGACGGTTTTTGTCAAGTGATTTCAAGATTGTCATCAATCATGTTTTGAAAAGGTGGACTAACTTTCTCAATAGTATTTTGTAAGCTTAAGGATGTTAATTCTGTTAGTGTCTTAGTGGAGGATCAGGACGAACTGTGGGTGGGGTGAAAGGGAGGGAGTGCTGGAGTTGGAAAGGATGGGGTATTGAAAGAGAGGAAGGGTGGAAATGGAGACACAGCCATTTCATAAAAAATTTAAAAACTTGCCTTAACCCTGGCTACAGGTCTGTGGAGTGCACACATAAGTTGCAAACAAGATAATAAGATGACAGTAAAGAACACAGACACCTGTAAGAGCCTCTCACCTCTGGTGCACCTCCGTGATATCGCAGCACTTTATTCGTGAGAACGAACCACCGACACATGAAGTTCTCCACCTTGATGGCTCCCTTCATCTGAGACCTCTTCACCATGAAGGCCATCTTGATCATCTCACTGCCACTACCCATGATGAAGTTCACACTACAAGTCATCTCTGGTTAATGTAAACATGAAGATATGTGTGTATGTGCATGCATGCGTGCGTGCGTGCGTGCGTGCATGTGTGCATTGCATGTGTATGTGCGTGCATATCTGTGTCTTGCAGATTTTTCCGCCAAAGAATAAAATTTTATATATGTTTTGCATTTTCTCAAATCATCATGCACTCATTCACCACGCATGCACAAATGTGCACTCACTCATTCACCATGCATGCACACATGTGCACTCACTCATTCACCATGCATGTACACATGTGCACTCACTCATTCACTATGCATGCACACATGTGCATTCACATTCACCATGCATGCACACATGTGCACTCACTCACTCACCATGCATGCACACATGTGCACTCACTCATTCACCATGTATGCACACACATGCACTCACTCACTACACCTGCACACAAGTGCACTAACTCATCATGCATGCACACATGTGCACTCATTCACCACGCATGCACACACATGCACTCACTCACCACACATGCACACATGTACACTCACTCACTCACCATGCATGCACACACGTGCACTTGCACACCCACATGCGCACACACACAGTTTAGAACTTGCCTGTATAAAGGTTGTCAGGAGTGTCAAAAAGGTGCCACTAAAGATTTATTTTGACTACATTTGACATCAGATAACTTTCTTGCAGCTGTGTAGAATTTCCAGCAAGAGAACACAGGCGAAACACCATCTCACAGGGTTTACTTTATTCAGTCTCCAGAAAACACTTCGAAGGTCAAGCACGTTCGTTAAACAACACATGCTGAAATGCTCTAGATTTTCAATAATTTGATTGTGTAGTTGAGAAAGTATAATTGCTAACCCCCATGCATCCCATAGGATTAAAATCAGTGTGTCTAATAGAATGGTTGACCAATTTCTTTTACATACCCAGTAATCCAGATGTTATACAGAAATATGCAGCTTACCACATAAAATATAGATTTCTTATGATATTGTACATGAATTTATAAGCATAACCATAATGTTGTCATGCCCATTCTCAGGGAGATCTAGGGAAAGCTTGTAAAAAAACTTTTTAAGAAAATTTGTTTTAACAGTAAAAATTTTCAGAAATCATCCCATCTCGGCTGATTGTTTACGACTGAACCCCCCTTTTCAAAACCCTGAGGGTGGACCTGTATATTATATATATAACTAACCTGATGAGTAGAGTTCCAAGCATCCAGCAAAGAATGGCGGCCAACAGAGAACGACTGACTGCTTTATACAAATTCTAGATCATTATCACTGAGCCAGTATTTATTCAGGTAACGCCCTTAGGTGAAAGTCTGACACTGGGACTTACCAGCCTGCCAGAAATAGTTCAATTGATCACCATTCATGCATGCAATGCCATGTATACATGTTGCGCTTAATTTATTTAGTCATGAAAGAAAGATGGTGTACAGGAATCCTGCTTCACAAGGAAGCAGGATATGTTCCTTTGGTTGTTTTTTGACAGTTGATTGATTGGATGTAGTCACATGGGTTCATATTGTGGATGAGCAGCAGAAACAGGGAAATACCTAGGCATGCTGAAGAGCATATCGAGTCAGTGACAGTGTGGTCAGAGTGAAAGGTCCTTCTCAGTTACATTTTTTCGCTTGTCTCGATTTATAATTATTTCATGAAAAACAAGGTCATTTGTCGGATGGTCAAAAATTGGTCTCTTAAAGGTCCCTCCTCAATTCTGTTAAAGGTCCCTCCTCAACTCTCTTAAAGGTCCCTCCTCAATTCTCTTAAAGGTTCCTCCTCAACTCTCTTAAAGGTTCCTCCTCAACTCTCTTAAAGGTTCCTCCTCAACTCTCTTAAAGGTTCCTCTTCAACTCTCTTAAAGGTTCCTCCTCAATTCTCTTAAAGGTCCCTCCTCAATTCTCTTAAAGGTTCCTCCTCAACTCTCTTAAAGGTTCCTCTTCAACTCTCTTAAAGGTTCCTCCTCTACTCTCTTGGAGGTTCATCCTCAACTCTCTTAAAGGTTCCGCCTCAACTCTCTTAAAGGTTCCTCCTCAATTATCTTAAAAGTTCCTCCTCAACTCTTTTAAAGGTTCCTCCTCAACTCTCTTAAAGGTTCCTCTTCAATTCTCTTAAAGATCCCTCCCCAACTCTCTTAAAGGTCCTTCCTCAACTCTCTTAAAGGTTCTTGTTCAATTCTCTTAAAGGTCCCTCCTCAACTCTCTTAAAGGTCCTTCCTCAACTCTCTTAGAGGTTCCTCCTCAACTTTCTTAGAGGTTTCTCCTCAACTCTCTTAAAGGTCCCTCCTCAACTCTCTTAAAGGTCCCTCCTCAACTCTCTTAAAGGTCCTTCCTCAACTGTTTTAAAGGTTCCTCCTCAATTAGATTTTTTTTGCCAGTCTCATTTCAAATTCATTTTCAAAACATTCCTAGTATCCACTGCAACATGCTAGCTCGTTTGTGCAACTTTTGTATGTAATTTTGGTGAAATCATCAGACCAACCATTTGTTTGGTCAAATACAACATGAAAATAAAAACACTGAAAACTCACAAATTTCGCCCTTAGTGAAATTTTTTAACTTTGTCATGTGATCGGCGAGAGGATGGAAGTCACATCCGATCAACTCTTTCGATGACTTGAACAAAAATAGGCATTTTGTTATTAATTAAATTGACTGCGGATGTTATATAAACTATTCACACACTACGTTTTACGTTTGGATATCAACAAACAAGTACAGGTGAATTCTTAAACAGCGCTGTATCCAGTCCTTGGGATCACTGAAAGCACTTTACACTTCACCCTCCGCCAGCACACCTGGTCCTTCCAACGCCAACTCGACTTCTCTGGCACACTCTGTCACAGAACAAGGGTGCTCTGTTTCGCTGAACTCTGACATGGTTCAATGGGGAGGTCAGTGGTAACAATCACTGAACTTTGACATGGTTCAATGGGGTCAGTGGTTACAATCACTGAACCTTGACATGGTTCAATGGGGGTCAGTGGTTACAATCACTGAACTTTGACATGGTTCAATGGTTACAATCACTGAACCTTGACATGGTTCAGTGGGGTTAGTGGTTACAATCGCTGAACCTTGACATGGTTCAATGGGGGTCAGTGGTTACAATCACTGAACTTTGACATGGTTCAATGGGGGTCAGTGGTTACAATCACTGAACCTTGACATGGTTCAATGGGGGTCAGTGGTTACAATTACTGAACTTTGACATGGTTCAATGGGGGTCAGTGGTTACAATCACTGAACTTTGACATGATTCTATGGGGGTTAGTGGATACAATCCCATTTCTTCCCAAGTGAATTATGTACTGTCAGTATTTATTCAACAGAACTATTTATGAAAATACATTGGCCACAGCTGGGTGGCCAGACCGAGTGGTGTGTACAAGGAGTTGGCCACGGCTGCGTGGCCAGACAGAGTGGTGCGTACAAGGAGTTGGCCACAGCTGGGTGGCCAGACTGAGTGTTGCGTATAAGACTGATTGGTGCATACAAGGAGTTGGCCATGGCTGAATTAGGACTGACAGGATATGTAATGTTTAGGAAAGATCGAATAGGAAGAAGGGGCGGGGGAGTTATTTTATATATTAAAGAATCTATTTAGGCTTATGAAATAAAACTAGAAAGGGAAGCAGATTGCGATGAAGCTGTTTGGTGCAAAATTGTTTCAGGAAATTCAAAATTAACTATTGGATTAGTTTACCGAAGTCCAAACATAAACGAAGAGGACAACACAAAAATAAAAACGCTATAAAGGAAGTTAGTAAAGAGGAATGTATCATAATGGGAGATTTTAACCATGGACACATATAATGGAATTCTCTAGAGAGCACAGGGATTGAGGACCAACAATTTCTATTTTTAATCCAGGATAGCTTTCTTACTCAGCACGTACTAGAACCAACCAGGGGAGAAAATGTATTAGATATAGTTTTGTCATCACAAAAAGAATTAGTGGACAATGTAAAAATATTTGAACCATTGGGTAATAGTGACCATAATCAAATACATTTTGACATCAATGTAAAATCAGAAAGTAAAAATAAGAAAACGTACAAGAGAAACTTCCACAAAGGTAACTACAAAGATATGAGAAAATACTTAGCAAAGCTAGATTGGAATAACATGCTGATGAATAAGACCGCAATTGAATGTTGGAATATTCTAAAATATGAAATTGAGAGTATCATCGATAAATTTGTTCCCTTCCAAAAACAAGGAAAACGGTGTAGAAAGAAACACTTGTCAAAAGAGGCTATTAGAAAAATAATGCTAAAACAAACTATGTGGAGGGTTTATAGGCGTACCAGAAAGGACGAAGACTATGCAAAATACAAAGAGGCACTTAATGCAGCTACAACTGAAATCAGACAATCTAAAAGAAGCTATGAGCAAAAACTAGCATGTAACATAAAAAATGACAGCAAGAGTTTTATGCATATGTCAGGAGTAAACAAAACGTACAAGACAAGGTTGGACCTCTAGAAGACAGTGCTGGAAATATAATATCACAGGGGTTTTTAATGGCGGAAGACCTAAATGGTTACTTCAGTTCAGTGTTTACCAAAGAAGATATTAGTTCATTACCAGTTGCTGATGCTAAATTTCAGGGGGCTAAATCTGACTATTTAGGTCCGTTAGTTGTAACTCCAGAATTGGTAGCTAAGAAAATAAAGGCAATGAAGGATAACAAATCACCGGGAGTGGATGGGATTCCTCCAAAATTACTAATGGAAACAGTAGAACAAATCAGTATACCACTTGCAAGAGTATTCAACTTGTCATTAAAAGAGGGAGTTGTTCCGTTCGAATGGAAAGAAGCAAACATCATACCATTATTTAAAAAGGGTTCGAGAAATAAGTCAGAGAATTACAGACCAGTGAGTTTAACGTCAGTGATTTGTAAATTATTAGAAAGGTTAATTAAAGACCATATGGTGGACTTCCTCGTTAAGCATAAATTATTAAATTCATCTCGACATGGATTCCTTAAAGCGAGGTCATGCTTAACAAATATGTTATGTTTTTTGGAAGAAATCACTAAGTGGATAGACGTGGGATCGCCAGTAGATATTATCTACTTAGATTTTCAGAAAGCTTTTGACAAAGTGCCACATCAAAGATTACTACTTAAATTAAAAACCCATGGTATCGGGGATAGCATAACTGACTGGATAGAACAATGGCTGACTGACAGAAGACAACGAGTTGTAGTAGATGGAGAAGTTTCAAATTGGAAATCGGTTTTGAGTGGGGTACCTCAAGGATCAGTATTAGGACCTATATTATTCTTAATTTATATCAATGACTTGGACGACAGTATAACAAGTAACGTACTGAAATTTGCGGATGACACAAAACTGTTTAGAAAGGTTAATACTGATGGTGATAAACAACATTTACAAAACGATCTAGACAGATTAGTGAAATGGTCTGAGAAATGGCAGATGTTGTTAAATTTTGGGAAATGTAAATGCCTACATACAGGACATAGGAACTTGAATGTAAACTATAAAATGGGAGATACTGTTCTGGGTACTACTGTAAAAGAAAAGGACTTAGGAGTTACAATAAACGCTGATATGAAAGTTTCAGAGCAGTGTGGTATTGCAGCTTCAAAGGGTAATCAAATTCTTGGATTGATTAGAAGAAACATAACATACAAGGGAAAAAAGTTAATTATACCTCTTTATAAAGCAATAGTTAGACCTCATTTAGAATACTGTATACAAGCATGGAGACCATATCGTAAGAAGGATATAGATACGCTTGAACGCATACAAAGGAGAGCAACTAAAATGATTCCAGAACTGAGAGACCTTAGTTATGAAGAACGCCTGAAAGAATGTGGTTTAACAACTCTAGAGACAAGGAGGTTAAGAGGAGATCAGATTGAAGTTTTTAAGATATTGAATGGGTATGAAAATATTGATAGAAATATGTTTTTCTCACTCAAGAAGGATAGCAGAACTAGAGGACATGAGGTAAAATTAGTAAAGGATCAATGTAGATTGGACATCAGGAAGCACTCGTTCTCACAGAGGACAATAAATGAATGGAACAAATTGTCTACAGATTGTGTAACTGCTAGCAGCGTGAATATGTTTAAAAACAAGGTTGACACATATCTCAGGAGGGCGGGCTATAAGTAGATGAACATTGTTGGACTCTCGATAAGCCAATGGCTTCCTTGTCCACTTGCCATCTGGGCCTTTGGCTTGGATGGCAAATCTTGTTAAATCTTGTTAAATCAGTGTATTCAGTAAAATCACATGGACACCAATGTTCAGTAAATTCAGCCGGTGTGTTACAACACTTTATTAATTGTCAACAGCAAACAGGCGTCAGGGTTGTCAGGCTTCATACCAGTCCATACATATAGTACACAGCCGAGGGGGTGCGGCATGATGTGGGAGGTGGGTCTTAAAAATTGAAGGCTGAAAATTGGTGGGAGGTTTGTCCCAAGACAGGAGGTTGAGGCTCCTGCCACTCACCTCCCAACAACAACACTTGACGGCTGCTCAAATCATCAACCCAACGAAATGTTCCACAAAACAATAACATGAAATGACAGGAAACTATTTTTAGTAAAATTGTTTTGTTTTGATATCCAAAAATGTGTCAGTGGTGTTGTGTCTATGGATGTCCAGTGACACTGTCTCAGCATTGTGTCAGTGATGTTGTGTCTACATAGATATCCAGTGACACTGTCTCAGCATTGTGTCAGTGGTGTTTTGTCTACATAGATATCCAGTGACACTGTCTCAGCATTGTGTCAATAGTGTTGTGTCTACATAGATATCCAGTGACACTGTCTCAGCAGTGTGTCAATGGTGTTGTGTCTCAGCAGTGTGTCAGTGGTGTTGTGTCTCACCAGTGTTTCAGTGGTGTTGTGTCTCAGCAATGTGTGTCCGTGCTGCTGAGTCTAAGTATGTGATGTGGGCGATGAAAATCTGGAAAAAAATTGAAAACAAAAAAATTAATGCTTAAACATAACACATATACACTATTGATTACAATCAATGTTTCCTAACCATAAACAAACACAATATTAATACCATATTTAGCTACAGTATGTTTGTACATACATACACGCATGCATGCACACATACACATGAACACCCACACCTACACACACCTACACGCACACACATGCACACACACGCACACATGTGAGGAAGAGGAAGAATGGGAGGCAGGAAGAATGGGAAGTAGAATGGGAGGAAGAGGCAGAATGAGACGCAGGGAGAATGGGAGGAAGAGGAAGAATGTTAGAAAGAATGGGAAGAGGAAGAATGGGAGGCAGGAATAATGGAAGGAAGAGGCAGGGTGAATGGGAGGAAGAGTGGGAATGTGAGGAAGAGGAAGAATGGGAGGCAGGAAGAATGGGAAGAATACGAATAATGGGAGGAAGAGGAAGAATGGGAATAAGAGGAAGAATGGGAGGAAGAGGAAGAATGGGAAGAAGAATGGGAGGAAGAATGGGGGGCAGGAAGAATGAGAGGCAGGGAGAATGGGTGGAAGAGGGAGAATAGGAAGCAGGGAAAATGGGAGCCAGGAGAATGGGATACAGGGAGGAAGAGGAAGAACAGTAGGAAGAATAGCAAGGAAGGATGTAAAGAAGGGTGAATTTATATCATGTTATTATTAACTTTTATTATTATATATAATTTATTTTATTACATATTAGTATTTATGGTAGGACTATTTTTTTTCATGGACTACATTTTGGAATAATTATTGTTTGTGTGATTTTTAATGTAATTTTAAGTTATAACTTCCATGTTTGTAAAGCGCCAGAGAGCAATCTCAATTGACCAGGACCTACACAAATACTTTTATTATTATTATCAGAAATATTTTAGAAAACTGTCCGTATAGACCGTACCCTTCTCCTTGCTGGGGCAGAAAGTTGTGGGGGCACAGCCCTTGCTGTAGCGGTCTACACTGCCACAGCATGTATAGGCCTGTTGCTTCATGTTGTACACCCCCCGGTGAAACACCGTGAAGTATTTCGCCTGACAGCGCTCACTCGCTGAGGAAAGACACAATTTACATATTGTTATATTTATTTGGACTTAAAATTCAAGCTTGTTTTCTATTAGGATTCCAGTTAATTTGTGTTGATATATTTAAGGTTTAATTTTTTAGTTAATTACCTGAAGCTTTACTTTAGTGTCAAACATGTTCACCGGATGGCACTGATGGAGTGGTATGACAACAGCGATTTAATATGACTTCTTCGTTTTAAGTAATAAGACATATGTAACCTCATATGTAGTCCATTTTGTACAAATAGGTCATGTTGTGCATAAACTGACTACAGTCGAACCTTGCTTTACAGTCACCTCTGATACAACCACCTCGCCATTGTGGCCACCCTTATTTCCATAACAGTAAAATATAGGCAATGGCCGGTTACATGCGGAAAAAAATTTATGCCAAAGGAGAAGCCATGGCCCAATTTCCCCCTCCCCAAAATATAGGACATTACCCAGTATCCACAAGAACATGCAGAGATAATGACTTATATGTCTAACAAACACAAAATAAAGACACATTTAATATATCCAAACCGATAATTTTATGTCTGAACATAAAGCACCCATGTAAACTATGCCCCTTAAAAGTGATTGAGATTAAAAATACAATTGTTATTGCTACACAATTTATACTTTTGATAACCTTCAGCCTCACCTCCCATTCCCTCTCCCCTTCCCTCTCCCCTCCCCCTTCCAATATTCATGATACAACATCCATCCACTGATGATGCAATTAAAAAATGTAGGTTTTTGATGTTAATTTTTTTCGCGACACACCTTCACAATTAACTTGAAGACCAGGACTGTTGAAAATATCTAGAGGTAGGTAAAAACTCATTTCATCAGCTGACCCCCAGTACCATTAATCTACCCCTAAGACCAACTCACCCTGTCTAATCAGTTCGATCCATTCCATGCGCTGTCTGCCATGTAGGGCAATGATATACAAGACAAACACATCTCTTGCTAATGTGTCCTGATACACCACCTGACAACAAACACAGATACACTCTCAGTCATGGTGTATCCCCAACACATCTCTTGCTATTGTGTCTTGATACACCACCTGACAACAAACACAGGTACACTCTCAGTCATGATGTATCCACCAACACATCTCTTGATACTGTGTCCTGATACACCACCTGAAATACGAACACAGATACACTCAGTCATGGTGTATCCCCCAACACATCTCGTGCACAGCAAAACTGTGTCTTGATACACCACCTGACAACAAACACAGATACACTTTCAGTGAAGGTGCATCCCCCAACACACCTCTAGCTACTGTGTCCTGATACACCACCTGACAACAAACACAGATACACTCTCAGTTGTGGTGTATCCCCCAATACATCTCTTGCTATTGTGTCTTGATACACCACCTGACAACAAACACATACATTCTCAGTCATGATGTATCCACCAACACATCTCTTGATGCTGTGTTCTGATACACCACCTGAAATACAAACACAGATGCACTCTCAGTCATGGTGTATCCCCCAACACATCTCTTGCTACTGTGTCCTGATACACCACCTGGCAACAAACACAGATACACTCTCAGTAATGGTGTATCCCCCAACACATCTCTTGCTACTGTGTCCTGATACACCACCTGACAACAAACACATATACACTCTCAGTTATGGTGTATCCCCCAACACATCTCTTGCTACTGTGTCCTGATACATCACCTGACAACAAACACAGATACACTCTCAGTTACAGTGTATCCCCCAACATATCTCTTGCTACTGTGTCTTGATACACCACCTGACAACAAACACAGATACACTCTCAGTCATGATGTATCCACCAACACATCTCTTGATACTGTGTCCTGCTACACCACCTGAAATACAAACACAGATACACTCTCAGTTGTGGTGTATCCCCCAACACATCTCTTACTACTCTGTCTTGATACACCATCTGACAACAAACACAGATACACTCTCAGTCATGGTGTATCCCCCAGCACATCTCTTACTACTCTGTCTTGAAACACCATATGACAACAAACACATATACATTCTCATTCATGGTGTATCCCCCAACACATATCTTGCTACTGTGTCTTGATGCACCACCTGAAGCAAACACGGATAGTCTCAGTCATGGTGTACCCCAAAACATCTCTTGCTACTGTGTCTTGACACACCACCTGACAACAAACACAGATACACTCTCAGTCATGGTGTATCCCCAACACATCTCTTGCTACTGTGTCTTGATACACCACCTGACAACAAACACAGGTACACTCTCAGTCATGATGTATCCACCAACACATCTCTTGATACTGTGTCCTGATACACCACCTGAAATACAAACACAGATACACTGATTCATGGTGTATCCCCCAACACATCTCGTGCACAGCAACACTGTGTCTTGATACACCACCTGACAACAAACACAAATACACTCTCATTGAAGGTGTATCCTCCAATACACCTCTAGCTACTGTGTCCTGATACACCACCTGACAACAAACACAGATACACTCTCAGTTGTGGTGCATACCCCAACACATCTCTTACTACTGTGTCTTGATACACCATCTGACAACAAACACATATGCATTCTCAGTCATGGTGTATCCCCCAACACATATCTTGCTACTGTGTCTTGATACACCACCTGTAGCAAACATGGATACAGTCTCAGTCATGGTGTACCCCAAAACATCTCTTGCTACTGTGTCTTGACACACCACCTGACAACAAACACAGATGCATTCTCAGTCATGGTGTATCCCCCAACACATCTCTTGCTACTGTGTCCAGCTACACCAGCTGACAGAACATAAAATAAGTTCTTATATAACCACTCAATCCAGTCTATCAGATTATTCAAAGCAGTTTACACTTCACCCCCTGGCAAAACTGTTCATTTCAACGCCAACTCGACTTCTCTGGACCATAACAATTATTGCAACATATATATATATATATATATATATATATATATATATATATATATATATATATATATATATATATATATATATATATATATATATATATATATATATATATATATATGTATATATATGTATATATATGTATATATATATATATAATATATATATATATGTATAGATATATATATCTATATATATATATATATATGCATTTTTTCAATAAAACCCAGCACATATTGGCAGGTTTGACTCTCTCGGTCGGTGACTTACCTGGAATGCGTTGGGTTTGTTGCCCAGAGCTTCACTGTCCACTTCCTCCACGGCACGCACATCAGCCAAGTTGATTCTTCCCTTCTCCTTCTCGGGAGATGTCTGAGGGAACAACATGAAGGAGGAAGATATTGAGGTCTGTTGATATATATATATATATATATATATATATATATATATATGTCTTTGTGACAATATTAAAGAAAAACATTTGCACTGGGGGGAGAGAAAGGGGGAAAGAGAGCAATGACCCCTCCCCCCTGAGTGCACAGGGAGGGGTCATTGATTACATTGGCAAAGTTCTGCCTACAACATAGCAAGGACCAGTATATCTCTCAACATGATGTCTGATAATAAACACAATTGTGTGCCCTGCCCTGGTTAGCAGGTGTTTCAACCTGGGTTGATATGTTTTTGAGATAACCAGCAACACAGGAGGCAACATGAATGACAATTACTGTGTAACATTGTGTGATTGACAGGCAAGTCAGGCGTAGCCAAGATAAATTGATATCAAGCAAGCTCTGTATGACTTAGCTGATACTATATAATACATGTAAGACTTTGTTTGGCCATCACACTTGTCAATTTCCCCAGGGTGACAAATTACCCATTTCCTGTTAATAATCTAGATATGACAACATGGCTTTGTAATTCTAAACCCCACACACAGACATATCAAAAGCAGCATTGAGTAGTTAACTTGAATATTGATCTTAAATATAACATTTAGGAGGCATTCATGCCCCAGGCTATCAGAACTACTTTCTCTTAGCTTCAATTTAAATTTTACTAGAAACCAGGAAGGATAGGGTTAATCTCTGAGACTGCTAACACAACCATCTCATTGAAACTTATAATCTACAAAGGGTGGATGTGGAGAGGGATGGTGGAGAAGAGATGGAGAGGGATGGTGGAGAAGATATGGAGAGGAAGGGTGGAGAAGAGATGGAGGTGGAGAAGAGATAGAGATGGAGGGGTGGAGAAGAGATCTGGGAAGGGTGGATAATATATGGAGGGGGTGGGAAGTTTTTTAATAATCAAAAACACTCAACTGAATACGCATCACTTGAACTAGTAGATAGAATAATAACATAAATGGATAATAATGATGTACAGGCTCTACCATTTAGTATTTTCCTTGACCTCTCCAAGGCCTTCAATACAATCGATCATTCAATCCTATTAAACAAATTAAGAAATTATGGCTTAGACTGTTCTACTCTGAATTTATTTAAAGGCTACTTAAGCAACCAAAGACAATACACTGAATTTAAAAATGAAAGTTCTGATATTTTACCTATTACAATTGGTGTACCACAATGATCCATCCGTGGTCCCCTTGTTATTTATAATATATATTAATGATTTCCCAAAAGCTAGTAAAATGTTTAACTTTATTATGTATGCTGATGACACCGCATTATTTAGCACCATCAAATATTTTAATGACAATTTACCAAACAGAAGTACTGAATCGGCCATAAATGATGAACTCCTTAAAATACTTGGATGGCTTAATATTAATAAATTATCATTAAACAGAAACAAAATCCTTTTATATAATACGCTAATTCTATCTCATATTAAATATTGTGTTATGGCATGGGAATACCAAGGTAACCAAATGCTGACATTTCAAAAGAAAGCTGTGTGAATTTTAAATACAATTCTCATACTGAGCCACTTTAAAAAAAAAATTTTTTTTTTAAATAGATGACATATGAAAGTTACATGAACTTAAATCCTATTTTAAGCACAAATATAAAAATTTACTTGCCTACTTATTAAAGTGGAAGTTAACACCAAATGTTTATATACACAATTATAACACAAGGAGCACCACTGATTTATGCTCAATCAGAACCAAACTTGAGTTTGCCAAAAGATGTGTGTGTGTGTATGTTTATGTGTAAGTGTGTGTATGTGCAAGTGTGGGTGTGTATGTGTGTGTGTAAGTGTGGGTGTGTGTGTATGTATGTGTAAGTGTGGGTGTGCACACACACGCACGCACACACACATGCACGCACATACGCACGCACACACACGTATATTGAAATGAATGTATGACAACTATCTTTCAGAATTTTTTCTACATATTATCACAAATATTCCAATACCTGCATATACACATATCGATAGTCGTGCACGCTCTTTCTTTCTTCTGCTACACATACCACTTCCTTTGTATAAATGAGTTAATCATTAAAACACGCTCTTTCTTTCTTCTGCTACACATACCACTTCCTTTGTATAAATGAGTTAATCATTAAAACACGCTCTTTCTTTCTTCTGCTACACATACCACTTCCTTTGTATAAATGAGTTAATCATTAAAACACGCTCTTTCTTTCTTCTGCTACACATACCGCTTCCTTTGTATAAATGAATTAATCATTAAAACACGCTCTTTCTTTCTTCTGCTACACATACCACTTCCTTTGTATAAATGAGTTAATCATTAAAACACGCTCTTTCTTTCTTCTGCTACACATACCACTTCCTTTGTATAAATGAGTTAATCATTAAAACACGCTCTTTCTTTCTTCTGCTACACATACCACTTCCTTTGTATAAATGAGTTAATCATTAAAACACGCTCTTTCTTTCTTCTGCTACACATACCACTTCCTTTGTATAAATGAGTTAATCATTAAAACATTTCTGTGGCTCCTATGAGAGCAAATGAAATATCTTAATAGGAGTCACTGCCCCCTTTAATCAAAAGGGTTGGAGACAGATGGTGGAGAAGAGATGGGGAGGGTGGAGAAAAGATGGAGAGGGAGGGTGGAGAAAAGAGGGAGGTGGAGAAGAGATGGAGGGGTGGAGAAGAGATTGGGGAGGGTGGAGAAGAGATGTAGGGAAGGTTGGAGAAAAGATGAAGAGGGAGGGTGGAGAAGAAATGGAGAGGGAAGTTGAGAAGAGATGGAGGGATGAAGAAGAGATTGGGGAGGGTGGAGAAGAGATGGAGGAGTGCGGAGAAGAGGTAGAGAAAGAGGGTGGAGAAGAGAATAAGAGGGAGGATGGAGATGAGATGGCAGGTGGAGATGATATGGAGAAAGATTGGGGAGAATAGATGGAGAAGGGGATGAAGAAGAGATTGAAAGGGAAGGTGGAGAAGAGATGCAGGGGAGGGTGGAGAAACGATGGAGAGGGAGGATGGAGAAGAGAGGCAGAGAAGAGATATAGATGGAGGGTGGAGAAGAGATTGGGGGAGGAGTGTGGAGAAGAGAAGATGGAGAAGGGATGGAAAGGGGGTGGAGAAGATATGGACAAGGAGGGTGAAAAAGAGATGGAGAGTGAGGGTGGAGAAGAGATGGAGAAGGAGGTGGAGACGATATTGATAGGGAGGATGGAGAAGAGATGGGGAGGGTTGTGAAAGAGGAAGGCCAATCATTACATTTTAAATCTTTAAAGAATTTGCAACCAAGAGGTACTTATATAAACACATTCAACTTTAATAGAAACTGCCAACAACAGTGAACAGATTCACCACTGATTGATTACATTGATGCAGTTCTGCTTACATTACAAAGCAGGGATCTGCAACTGGTGAAAAATATGAATGGCTGTTACTGTGTACTATTGTTTGACTGACACTGACAGACAAATCAGATGGAATGAAAGATAACAGAGTCTTAATGTATACAATATCAACATAATTAGGTCTCTGTGATTTAGCTGATGCTATATAACACATGCATGTCTGATTCCATTTCTGCTTGATAAGCATACATTTCCAGATTAAAAAATAAACCACTTACCTGTCATAATCTAGATATAGCAACTTCAATATTTATCTTTAAGAACAAATTTAAGAGGCTGTCCATGTTTCATCTTTAAAACAAAACTGACAAATATCTCAGGATGGCGTGTTACAGACGAAAAAATTGTGGACTCTCAATAAGCCAATGGCTTCTTTGTCCACTTGCCATCTGGGCCTTTGTCTTGGATGGCAATCTTGTTAAATCTTGTTAAATCTGATTTTCTGTCAGTATGGTTGTGTGTGGGTGTGCTTGTGTGTGTGTTTGTGTGTGTTCATGCATGTGTGTTTGTGTGTGTGCGCCTGCATGTTTGTGAATATGCCTACATATGTGCATGTTTATTTGTGCATGCATGTGTGCATGCGTTTTTGCATGTGTGCAATCGTGTACCCTTCAATTATTCTTTCTTTGACGGTTTTTGTCAAGTGATTTCAAGATTGTCATCAATCTTGTTTTGAAAAGGTGGACTAACTTTCTCAATAGTATTTTGTAAGCTTAAGGATGTTAATTCTGTTAGTGTCTTAGTGGAGGATCAGGACGAACTGTGGGTGGGGTGAAAGGGAGGGAGTGCTGGAGTTGGAAAGGATGGGGTATTGAAAGAGAGGAAGGGTGGAAATGGAGACACAGCCATTTCATAAAAAATTAAAAAACTTGCCTTAACCCTGGATACAGGTCTGTGGAGCGCACACATAAGTTGCAAACAAGATAATAAGATGACAGTAAAGAACACAGACACCTGTAAGAGCCGCTCACCTCTGGTGCACCTCCGTGATATCGCAGCACTTTATTTGTGAGAACGAACCACCGACACATGAAGTTCTCCACCTTGATGGCTCCCTTCATCTGAGACCTCTTCACCATGAAGGCCATCTTGATCATCTCACTGCCACTACCCATGATGAAGTTCACACTACAAGTCATCTCTGGTTAATGTAAACATGAAGATATGTGTGTATGTGCATGCATGCGTGCATGTGTGCATTGCATGTGTATGTGCGTGCATATCTGTGTCTTGCAGATTTTTCCGCCAAAGAATAAAATTTTATATATGTTTTGCATTTTCTCAAATCATCATGCACTCATTCACCACGCATGCACACATGTGCACTCACTCATTCACCATGCATGCACATATGTGCACTCACTCATTCACCATGCATGCACACATGTGCACTCACTCATTCACCATGCATGTACACATGTGCACTCACTCATTCACTATGCATGCACACATGTGCACTCACATTCACCATGCATGCACACATGTGCACTCACTCACTCACCATGCATGCACACATGTGCACTCATTCACTCACTCACTCACCATGCATGCACACATGTGCACTCACTCATTCACCATGTATGCACACACGTGCACTCACTCACTACACCTGCACACACATGCACTAACTCACCATGCATGCACACATGTGCACTCATTCACCACGTATGCACACACATGCACTCACTCACCACACATGCACACATGTACACTCACTCACTCACCATGCATGCACACACGTGCACTCACTCACTCACCATGCATGCACACACGTGCACTTGCACACCCACATGCGCACACACACAGTTTAGAACTTGCCTGTATAAAGGTTGTCAGGAGTGTCAAAAAGGTGCCACTAAAGATTTATTTTGACTACATTTGACATCAGATAACTTTCTTGCAGCTGTGTAGAATTTCCAGCAAGAGAACACAGGCGAAACACCATCTCACAGGGTTTACTTTATTCAGTCTCCAGAAAACACTTCGAAGGTCAAGCACGTTCGTTAAACAACACATGCTGAAATGCTCTAGATTTTCAATAATTTGATTGTGTAGTTGAGAAAGTATAATTGCTAACCCCCATGCATCCCATAGGATTAAAATCAGTGTGTCTAATAGAATGGTTGACCAATTTCTTTTAAATACCCAGTAATCCAGATGTTATACAGAAATATGCAGCTTACCACATAAAATATAGATTTCTTATGATTTTGTACATGAATTTATAAGCATAACCATAATGTTGTAATGCCAATTCTCAGGGAGATCTAGGGAAAGCTTGTAAAACAATTTTTAAGAAAATTTGTTTTAACAGTAAAAATGTTCAGAAATCATCCCATCTCGGCTGATTGTTTACGACTGAATCCCCCTTTTCAAAACCCTGAGGGTGGACCTGTATATTATATATATAACTAACCTGATGAGTAGAGTTCCAAGCATCCAGCAAAGAATGGCGGCCAACAGAGAACGACTGACTGCTTTATACAAATTCTAGATCATTATCACTGAGCCAGTATTTATTCAGGTAACGCCCTTAGGTGAAAGTCTGACACTGGGACTTACCAGCCCACCAGAAATAGTTCAATTGATCACCATTCATGCATGCAATGCCATGTATACATGTTGCGCTTCATTTATTTAGTCAGGAAAGAAAGATGGTGTACAGGAATCCTGCTTCACAAGGAAGCAGGATATGTTCCTTTGGTTGTTTTTTGACAGTTGATTGATTGGATGTAGTCACATGGGTTCATATTGTGGATGAGCAGCAGAAACAGGGAAATACCTAGGCATGCTGAAGAGCATATCGAGTCAGTGACAGTGTGGTCAGAGTGAAAGGTCCTTCTCAGTTACATTTTTTTGCTTGTCTCAATTTATAATTATTTCATGAAAAACATGGTCATTTGTCGGATGGTCAAAAATTGGTCTCTTAAAGGTCCCTCCTCAATTCTGTTAAAGGTCCCTCCTCAACTCTCTTAAAGGTCCCTCCTCAATTCTGTTAAAGGTCCCTCCTCAACTCTCTTAAAGGTTCCTCTTCAACTCTCTTAAAGGTTCCTCTTCAACTCTCTTAAAGGTTCCTCTTCAACTCTCTTAAAGGTTCCTCCTCAATTCTCTTAAAGGTTCCTCCTCAACTCTCTTAAAGGTTCCTCTTCAACTCTCTTAAAGGTTCCTCTTCAACTCTCTTAAAGGTTCCTCTTCAACTCTCTTAAAGGTTCCTCCTCAACTCTCTTAAAGGTTCCTCCTCAACTCTCTTAAAGGTTCCTCTTCAACTCTCTTAAAGGTTCCTCCTCTACTCTCTTAGAGGTTCCTCCTCAACTCTCTTAAAGGTTCCTCCTCAATTCTCTTAAAGGTTCCTCTTCAACTCTCTTAAAGGTTCCTCCTCTACTCTCTTAAAGGTTCCTCTTCAACTCTCTTAAAGGTTCCTCTTCAACTCTCTTAAAGGTTCCTCTTCAACTCTCTTAAAGGTTCCTCCTCAACTCTCTTAAAGGTTCCGCCTCAACTCTCTTAAAGGTTCCTCCTCAATTATCTTAAAAGTTCCTCCTCAACTCTTTTAAAGGTTCCTCCTCAACTCTCTTAAAGGTTCCTCTTCAATTCTCTTAAAGATCCCTCCCCAACTCTCTTAAAGGTCCTTCCTCAACTCTCTTAAAGGTTCTTGTTCAATTCTCTTAAAGGTCCCTCCTCAACTCTCTTAAAGGTCCTTCCTCAACTGTTTTAAAGGTTCCTCCTCAATTAGATTTTTTTGCCAGTCTCATTTCAAATTCATTTTCAAAACCTTCCTAGTATCCACTGCAACATGCTAGCTCGTTTGTGCAACTTTTGTATGTAATTTTGGTGAAATCATCAGACCAACCATTGAATTACTTTGTTTGGTCAAATACAACATGAAAATAAAAACACTGAAAACTTAGTGGATACAATCCCATTTCTTGCCTTTAAAACATACGTTCCCAAGTGAATTATGTACTGTCAGTATTTATTCAACAGAACTATTTATGAAAATACATTTGCCACGGCTGCGCGGCCAGACTGAGTGGTGCGTACAAGGAGTTGGCCACAGCTGGGTGGCCAGACTGAGTGTTGCGTATAAGACTGATTGGTGCATACAAGGAGTTGGCCACGGCTGAATTAGGACTGACAGGATATGTAATGTTTAGGAAAGATCGAATAGGAAGAAGGGGCGGGGGAGTTATTTTATATATTAAAGAATCTATTTAGGCTTATGAAATAAAACTAGAAAGGGAAGCAGATTGCGATGAAGCTGTTTGGTGCAAAATTGTTTCAGGAAATTCAAAATTAACTATTGGATTAGTTTACCGAAGTCCAAACATAAACGAAGAGGACAACACAAAAATAAAAACGCTATAAAGGAAGTTAGTAAAGGGGAATGTATCATAATGGGAGATTTTAACCATGGACACATATAATGGAATTCTCTAGAGAGCACAGGGATTGAGGACCAACAATTTCTATTTTTAATCCAGGATAGCTTTCTTACTCAGCACGTACTAGAACCAACCAGGGGAGAAAATGTATTAGATATAGTTTTGTCATCACAAAAAGAATTAGTGGACAATGTAAAAATATTTGAACCATTGGGTAATAGTGACCATAATCAAATACATTTTGACATCAATGTAAAATCAGAAATTAAAAATAAGAAAACGTACAAGAGAAACTTCCACAAAGGTAACTACAAAGATATGAGAAAATACTTAGCAAAGCTAGATTGGAATAACATGCTGATGAATAAGACCGCAATTGAATGTTGGAATATTCTAAAATATGAAATTGAGAGTATCATCGATAAATTTGTTCCATTCCAAAAACAAGGAAAATGGTGTAGAAAGAAACACTTGTCAAAAGAGGCTATTAGAAAAATAATGCTAAAACAAACTATGTGGAGGGTTTATAGGCATACCAGAAAGGACGAAGACTATGCAAAATACAAATAGGCACTTAATGCAGCTACAACTGAAATCAGACAATCTAAAAGAAGCTATGAGCAAAAACTAGCATGTAACATAAAAAATGACAGCAAGAGTTTTATGCATATGTCAGGAGTAAACAAAACGTACAAGACAAGGTTGGACCTCTAGAAGACAGTGCTGGAAATATAATATCACAGGGGTTTTTAATGGCGGAAGACCTAAATGGTTACTTCAGTTTAGTGTTTACCAAAGAAGATATTAGTTCATTACCAGTTGCTGATGCTAAATTTCAGGGGCCTAAATCTGACTATTTAGGTCCGTTAGTTGTAACTCCAGAATTGGTAGCTAAGAAAATAAAGGCAATGAAGGATAACAAATCACCGGGAGTGGATGGGATTCCTCCAAAATTACTAATGGAAACAGTAGAACAAATCAGTATACCACTTGCAAGAGTATTCAACTTGTCATTAAAAGAGGGAGTTGTTCCGTTCGAATGGAAAGAAGCAAACATCATACCATTATTTAAAAAGGGTTCGAGAAATAAGTCAGAGAATTACAGACCAGTGAGTTTAACGTCAGTGATTTGTAAATTATTAGAAAGGTTAATTAAAGACCATATGGTGGACTTCCTCGTTAAGCATAAATTATTAAATTCATCTCAACATGGATTCCTTAAAGCGAGGTCATGCTTAACAAATATGTTATGTTTTTTGGAAGAAATCACTAAGTGGATAGACGTGGGATCACCAGTAGATATTATCTACTTAGATTTTCAGAAAGCTTTTGACAAAGTGCCACATCAAAGATTACTACTTAAATTAAAAGCCCATGGTATCGGGGATAGCATAACTGACTGGATAGAACAATGGCTGACTGACAGAAGACAACGAGTTGTAGTAGATGGAGAAGTTTCAAATTGGAAATCGGTTTTGAGTGGGGTACTTCAAGGATCAGTATTAGGACCTATATTATTCTTAATTTATATCAATGACTTGGACGACAGTATAACAAGTAACGTACTGAAATTTGCGGATGACACAAAACTGTTTAGAAAGGTTAATACTGATGTTAATAAACAACATTTACAAAACGATCTAGACAGATTAGTGAAATGGTCTGAGAAATGGCAGATGTTGTTCAATTTTGGGAAATGTAAATGCCTACATACAGGACATAGGAACTTGAATGTAAACTATAAAATGGGAGATACTGTTCTGGTTACTACTGTAAAAGAAAAGAACTTAGGAGTTACAATAAGCGATGATATGAAAGTTTCAGAGCAGTGTGGTATTGCAGCTTCAAAGGGTAATCAAATTCTTGGATTGATTAGAAGAAACATAACATACAAGGGAAAAAAGTTAATTATACCTCTTTATAAAGCAATAGTTAGACCTCATTTAGAATACTGTATACAAGCATGGAGACCATATCGTAAGAAGGATATAGATACGCTTGAACGCATACAAAGGAGAGCAACTAAAATGATTCCAGAACTGAGAGACCTTAGTTATGAAGAACGCCTGAAAGAATGTGGTTTAACAACTCTAGAGACAAGGAGGTTAAGAGGAGATCAGATTGAAGTTTTTAAGATATTGAATGGGTATGAAAATATTGATAGAAATATGTTTTCCTCACTCAAGAAGGATAGCAGAACTAGAGGACATGAGGTAAAATTAGTAAAGGATCAATGTAGATTGGACATCAGGAAGCACTCGTTCTCACAGAGGACAATAAATGAATGGAACAAATTGTCTACAGATTGTGTAACTGCTAGCAGCGTAAATATGTTTAAAAACAAGGTTGACACATATCTCAGGAGGGCGGGCTATAAGTAGATGAACATTGTTGGACTCTCGATAAGCCAATGGCTTCCTTGTCCACTTGCCATCTGGGCCTTTGGCTTGGATGGCAAATCTTTTTAAATCTTGTTAAATCAGTGTATTCAGTAAAATCACATGGACACCAATGTTCAGTAAATTCAGTCGGTGTGTTACAACACTTTATTAATTGTCAACAGCAAACAGGCGTCAGGGTTGTCAGGCTTCATACCAGTCCATACATATCGTACACAGCCGAGGGGGTGTGGGTCTTAAAAATTGGTGGGAGGTTTGTCCCAAGACAGGAGGTTGAGGCTCCTGTCACTCACCTCACAACAACAACACTTGACGGCTGCTCAAATCATCAACCCAACAAAATGTTCCACAAAACAATAACATGAAATGACAGGAAACTATTTTTAGTAAAATTGTTTTGTTTTGATATCCAAAAATGTTTCAGTGGTGTTGTGTCTATGGATGTCCAGTGACACTGTCTCAGCATTGTGTCAGTGGTGTTGTGTCTACATAGATATCCAGTGACACTGTCTCAGCATTGTGTCAGTGGTGTTTTGTCTACATAGATATCCAGTGACACTGTCTCAGCATTGTGTCAATAGTGTTGTGTCTACATAGATATCCAGTGACACTGTCTCAGCAGTGTGTCAATGGTGTTGTGTCTCAGCAGTGTGTCAGTGGTGTTGTGTCTCACCAGTGTTTCAGTGGTGTTGTGTCTCAGCAATGTGTGTCCGTGCTGCTGAGTCTAAGTATGTGATGTGGGCGATGAAAATCTGGAAAAAAATTGAAAACAAAAAAATTAATGCTTAAACATAACACATATACACTATTGATTACAATCAATGTTTCCTAACCATAAACAAACACAATATTAATACCATATTTAGCTACAGTATGTTTGTACATACATACACGCATGCATGCACACATACACATGAACACCCACACCTACACACACCTACACGCACACACATGCACACACACGCACACATGTGAGGAAGAGGAAGAATGGGAGGCAGGAAGAATGGGAAGTAGAATGGGAGGAAGAGGCAGAATGAGACGCAGGGAGAATGGGAGGAAGAGGAAGAATGTTAGAAAGAATGGGAGGCAGGAAGAATGGGAAGAGGAAGAATGGGAGGCAGGAATAATGGAAGGAAGAGGCAGGGTGAATGGGAGGAAGAGTGGGAATGTGAGGAAGAGGAAGAATGGGAGGCAGGAAGAATGGGAAGAATACGAATAATGGGAGGAAGAGGAAGAATGGGAATAAGAGGAAGAATGGGAGGAAGAGGAAGAATGGGAAGAAGAATGGGAGGAAGAATGGGGGGCAGGAAGAATGAGAGGCAGGGAGAATGGGTGGAAGAGGGAGAATAGGAAGCAGGGAAAATGGGAGCCAGGAGAATGGGATACAGGGAGGAAGAGGAAGAACAGTAGGAAGAGTAGCAAGGAAGGATGTAAAGAAGGGTGAATTTATATCATGTTATTATTAACTTTTATTATTATATATAATTTATTTTATTACATATTAGTATTTATGGTAGGACTATTTTTTTTCATGGACTACATTTTGGAATAATTATTGTTTGTGTGATTTTTAATGTAATTTTAAGTTATAACTTCCATGTTTGTAAAGCGCCAGAGAGCAATCTCAATTGACCAGGACCTACACAAATACTTTTATTATTATTATCAGAAATATTTTAGAAAACTGTCCGTATAGACCGTACCCTTCTCCTTGCTGGGGCAGAAAGTTGTGGGGGCACAGCCCTTGCTGTAGCGGTCTACACTGCCACAGCATGTATAGGCCTGTTGCTTCATGTTGTACACCCCCCGGTGAAACACCGTGAAGTATTTCGCCTGACAGCGCTCACTCGCTGAGGAAAGACACAATTTACATATTGTTATATTTATTTGGACTTAAAATTCAAGCTTGTTTTCTATTAGGATTCCAGTTAATTTGTGTTGATATATTTAAGGTTTAATTTTTTAGTTAATTACCTGAAGCTTTACTTTAGTGTCAAACATGTTCACCGGATGGCACTGATGGAGTGGTATGACAACAGCGATTTAATATGACTTCTTCGTTTTAAGTAATAAGACATATGTAACCTCATATGTAGTCCATTTTGTACAAATAGGTCATGTTGTGCATAAACTGACTACAGTCGAACCTTGCTTTACAGTCACCTCTGATACAACCACCTCGCCATTGTGGCCACCCTTATTTCCATAACAGTAAAATATAGGCAATGGCCGGTTACATGCGGAAAAAAATTTATGCCAAAGGAGAAGCCATGGCCCAATTTCCCCCTCCCCAAAATATAGGACATTACCCAGTATCCACAAGAACATGCAGAGATAATGACTTATATGTCTAACAAACACAAAATAAAGACACATTTAATATATCCAAACCGATAATTTTATGTCTGAACATAAAGCACCCATGTAAACTATGCCCCTTAAAAGTGATTGAGATTAAAAATACAATTGTTATTGCTACACAATTTATACTTTTGATAACCTTCAGCCTCACCCTCCCATTCCCTCTCCCCTTCCCTCTCCTCTCCCCCTTCCAATATTCATGATACAACATCCATCCACTGATGATGCAATTAAAAAATGTAGGTTTTTGATGTTAATTTTTTTCGCGACACACCTTCACAATTAACTTGAAGACCAGGACTGTTGAAAATATCTAGAGGTAGGTAAAAACTCATTTCATCAGCTGACCCCCAGTACCATTAATCTACCCCTAAGACCAACTCACCCTGTCTAATCAGTTCGATCCATTCCATGCGCTGTCTGCCATGTAGGGCAATGATATACAAGACAAACACATCTCTTGCTAATGTGTCCTGATACACCACCTGACAACAAACACAGATACACTCTCAGTCATGGTGTATCCCCAACACATCTCTTGCTATTGTGTCTTGATACACCACCTGACAACAAACACAGGTACACTCTCAGTCATGATGTATCCACCAACACATCTCTTGATACTGTGTCCTGATACACCACCTGAAATACGAACACAGATACACTCAGTCATGGTGTATCCCCCAACACATCTCGTGCACAGCAAAACTGTGTCTTGATACACCACCTGACAACAAACACAGATACACTTTCAGTGAAGGTGCATCCCCCAACACACCTCTAGCTACTGTGTCCTGATACACCACCTGACAACAAACACAGATACACTCTCAGTTGTGGTGTATCCCCCAATACATCTCTTGCTATTGTGTCTTGATACACCACCTGACAACAAACACATACATTCTCAGTCATGATGTATCCACCAACACATCTCTTGATGCTATGTTCTGATACACCACCTGAAATACAAACACAGATGCACTCTCAGTCATGGTGTATCCCCCAACACATCTCTTGCTACTGTGTCCTGATACACCACCTGGCAACAAACACAGATACACTCTCAGTAATGGTGTATCCCCCAACACATCTCTTGCTACTGTGTCCTGATACACCACCTGACAACAAACACATATACACTCTCAGTTATGGTGTATCCCCCAACACATCTCTTGCTACTGTGTCCTGATACATCACCTGACAACAAACACAGATACACTCTCAGTTACAGTGTATCCCCCAACATATCTCTTGCTACTGTGTCTTGATACACCACCTGACAACAAACACAGATACACTCTCAGTCATGATGTATCCACCAACACATCTCTTGATACTGTGTCCTGCTACACCACCTGAAATACAAACACAGATACACTCTCAGTTGTGGTGTATCCCCCAACACATCTCTTACTACTCTGTCTTGATACACCATCTGACAACAAACACAGATACACTCTCAGTCATGGTGTATCCCCCAGCACATCTCTTACTACTCTGTCTTGAAACACCATCTGACAACAAACACATATACATTCTCATTCATGGTGTATCCCCCAACACATATCTTGCTACTGTGTCTTGATGCACCACCTGAAGCAAACACGGATAGTCTCAGTCATGGTGTACCCCAAAACATCTCTTGCTACTGTGTCTTGACACACCACCTGACAACAAACACAGATACACTCTCAGTCATGGTATATCCCCAACACATCTCTTGCTACTGTGTCTTGATACACCACCTGACAACAAACACAGGTACACTCTCAGTCATGATGTATCCAACAACACATCTCTTGATACTGTGTCCTGATACACCACCTGAAATACAAACACAGATACACTGATTCATGGTGTATCCCCCAACACATCTCGTGCACAGAAACACTGTTTCTTGATACACCACCTGACAACAAACACAGATACACTCTCATTGAAGGTGTATCCTCCAATACACCTCTAGCTACTGTGTCCTGATACACCACCTGACAACAAACACAGATACACTCTCAGTTGTGGTGCATACCCCAACACATCTCTTACTACTGTGTCTTGATACACCATCTGACAACAAACACATATGCATTCTCAGTCATGGTGTATCACCCAACACATATCTTGCTACTGTGTCTTGATACACCACCTGTAGCAAACATGGATACAGTCTCAGTCATGGTGTACCCCAAAACATCTCTTGCTACTGTGTCTTGACACACCACCTGACAACAAACACAGATGCATTCTCAGTCATGGTGTATCCCCCAACACATCTCTTGCTACTGTGTCCAGCTACACCAGCTGACAGAACATAAAATAAGTTCTTATATAACCACTCAATCCAGTCTATCAGATTATTCAAAGCAGTTTACACTTCACCCCCTGGCAAAACTGTTCATTTCAACGCCAACTCGACTTCTCTGGACCATAACAATTATTGCAACATATATATATATATATATATATATATATATATATATATATATATATATATATATATATATATATATATATATATATATGTATATATATGTATATATATATATATAATATATATATATATGTATAGATATATATATCTATATATATATATATATATGCATTTTTTCAATAAAACCCAGCACATATTGGCAGGTTTGACTCTCTCGGTCGGTGACTTACCTGGAATGCGTTGGGTTTGTTGCCCAGAGCTTCACTGTCCACTTCCTCCACGGCACGCACATCAGCCAAGTTGATTCTTCCCTTCTCCTTCTCGGGAGATGTCTGAGGGAACAACATGAAGGAGGAAGATATTGAGGTCTGTTGATATATATATATATATATATATATATATATATATATATATATATATATATATATATGTCTTTGTGACAATATTAAAGAAAAACATTTGCACTGGGGGGAGAGAAAGGGGGAAAGAGAGCAATGACCCCTCCCCCCTGAGTGCACAGGGAGGGGTCATTGATTACATTGGCAAAGTTCTGCCTACAACATAGCAAGGACCAGTATATCTCTCAACATGATGTCTGATAATAAACACAATTGTGTGCCCTGCCCTGGTTAGCAGGTGTTTCAACCTGGGTTGATATGTTTTTGAGATAACCAGCAACACAGGAGGCAACATGAATGACAATTACTGTGTAACATTGTGTGATTGACAGGCAAGTCAGGCGTAGCCAAGATAAATTGATATCAAGCAAGCTCTGTATGACTTAGCTGATACTATATAATACATGTAAGACTTTGTTTGGCCATCACACTTGTCAATTTCCCCAGGGTGACAAATTACCCATTTCCTGTTAATAATCTAGATATGACAACATGGCTTTGTAATTCTAAACCCCACACACAGACATATCAAAAGCAGCATTGAGTAGTTAACTTGAATATTGATCTTAAATATAACATTTAGGAGGCATTCATGCCCCAGGCTATCAGAACTACTTTCTCTTAGCTTCAATTTAAATTTTACTAGAAACCAGGAAGGATAGGGTTAATCTCTGAGACTGCTAACACAACCATCTCATTGAAACTTATAATCTACAAAGGGTGGATGTGGAGAGGGATGGTGGAGAAGAGATGGAGAGGGATGGTGGAGAAGATATGGAGAGGAAGGGTGGAGAAGAGATGGAGGTGGAGAAGAGATAGAGATGGAGGGGTGGAGAAGAGATCTGGGAAGGGTGGATAATATATGGAGGGGGTGGGAAGTTTTTTAATAATCAAAAACACTCAACTGAATACGCATCACTTGAACTAGTAGATAGAATAATAACATAAATGGATAATAATGATGTACAGGCTCTACCATTTAGTATTTTCCTTGACCTCTCCAAGGCCTTCAATACAATCGATCATTCAATACTATTAAACAAATTAAGATATTATGGCTTGGACTGTTCTACTCAGAATTTATTTAAAGGCTACTTAAGCAACCAAAGACAATACACTGAATTTAAAAATTAAAGTTCTGATATTTTACCTATTACAATTGGTGTACCACAATGATCCATCCGTGGTCCCCTTGTTATTTATAATATATATTAATGATTTCCCAAAAGCTAGTAAAATGTTTAACTTTATTATGTATGCTGATGACACCGCCTTATTTAGCACCATCAAATATTTTAATGACAATTTACCAAACAGAAGTACTGAATCGGCCATAAATGATGAACTCCTTAAAATACTTGGATGGCTTAATATTAATAAATTATTATTAAACAGAAACAAAATCCTCTTATATAATACGCTAATTCTATCTCATATTAAATATTGTGTTATGACATGGGGATACCAAGGTAACCAAATGCTGACATTTCAAAAGAAAGCTGTGTGAATTTTAAATACAATTCTCATACTGAGCCACTTTAAAAAAAAAAAAAATTAAATAAAAATGACATGAAAGTTACATGAACTTAAATCCTATTTTAAGCACAAATATAAAAATTTACTTGCCTACTTATTAAAGTGGAAGTTAACACCAAATGTTTATATACACAATTATAACACAAGGAGCACCACTGATTTATGCTCAATCAGAACCAAACTTGACTTTGCCAAAAGATGTGTGTGTATGTGTATGTGTAAGTGTGTGTATGTGCAAGTGTGGGTGTGTATGTGTGTGTGGGTGTGTGTGTATGTATATGTAAGTGTGGGTGTGCACACACATGCACGCACATACGCACACACACACACACACACACGTATATTGAAATGAATGTATGACAACTATCTTTCACAATTTTTTCTACATATTATCACAAATATTCCAATACCTGCATATACACATATCGATAGTTGTGCACACTCTTTCTTTCTTCTGCTACACATACCACTTCCTTTGTATAAATGAGTTAATCATTAAAACATTTCTGTGGCTCCTATGAGAGCAAATGTAATGTCTTAATAGGAGTCACTGCCCCCTTTAATCAAAAGGGTTGGAGACAGATGGTGGAGAAGAGATGGGGAGGGTGGAGAAAAGATGGAGAGGGAGGGTGGAGAAAAGAGGGAGGTGGAGAAGAGATGGAGGGGTGGAGAAGAGATTGGGGAGGGTGGAGAAGAGATGTAGGGAAGGTTGGAGAAAAGATGAAGAGGGAGGGTGGAGAAGAAATGGAGAGGGAAGTTGAGAAGAGATGGAGGGATGAAGAAGAGATTGGGGAGGGTCGAGAAGAGATGGAGGAGTGCGGAGAAGAGGTAGAGAAAGAGGGTGGAGAAGAGAATAAGAGGGAGGATGGAGATGAGATGGCAGGTGGAGATGATATGGAGAAAGATTGGGGAGAATAGATGGAGAAGGGGGTGAAGAAGAGATTGAAAGGGAAGGTGGAGAAGAGATGCAGGGGAGGGTGGAGAAAAGATGGAGAGGGAGGATGGAGAAGAGAGGCAGAGAAGAGATATAGATGGAGGGTGGAGAAGAGATTGGGGGAGGAGTGTGGAGAAGAGAAGATGGAGAAGGGATGGAAAGGGGGTGGAGAAGATATGGACAAGGAGGGTGAAAACGAGATGGAGAGTGAGGGTGGAGAAGAGATGGAGAAGGAGGTGGAGATGATATTGATAGGGAGGATGGAGAAGAGATGGGGAGGGTTGTGAAAGAGGAAGGCCAATCATTACATTTTAAATCTTTAAAGAAGTTGCAACCAAGAGGTACTTATATAAAAAATTCAACTTTAATAGAAACTGCCAACAACAGTGAACAGATTCACCACTGATTGATTACATTGATGCAGTTCTGCTTACATTACAAAAAGGGATCTGCAACTGGTGAAAAATATGAATGGCTGTTGCTGTGTACTATTATTTGACTGACACTGACAGACAAATCAGATGGAATGAAAGATAACAGAGTCTTAATGTATACAATATCAACATAATTAGGTCTCTGTGATTTAGCTGATGCTATGTAACACATGCATGTCTGATTCCATTTCTGCTTGATAAGCATACATTTCCAGATTAAAAAATAAACCACTTACCTGTCATAATCTATATATAGCAACTCCAATATTTATCTTTAAGAACAAATTTAAGAGGCTGTCCATGTTTCATCTTTAAAACAAAACTGACAAATATCTCAGGATGGCGTGTTACAGACGAAAAAATTGTGGACTCTCAATAAGCCAATGGCTTCTTTGTCCACTTGCCATCTGGGCCTTTGTCTTGGATGGCAATCTTGTTAAATCTTGTTAAATCTGATTTTCTGTCAGTATGGTTGTGTGTGGGTGTGCTTGTGTGTGTGCTTGTGTGTGTGTTTGTGTGTGTTCATGCATGTGTGTTTGTGTGTGTGCGCCTGCATGTTTGTGAATATGCCTACATGTGTGCATGTTTATTTGTGCATGCATGTGTGCAAGCGTTTTTGCATGTGTGCAATCGTGTACCCTTCAATTATTCTTTCTTTGATGGTTTTTGTCAAGTGATTTCAAGATTGTCATCAATCTTGTTTTGAAAAGGTGGACTAACTTTCTCAATAGTATTTTGCAAGCTTAAGGATGTTAATTCTGTTAGTGTCTTAGTGGAGGATCAGGACGAACTGTGGGTGGGGTGAAAGGGAGGGAGTGCTGGAGTTGGAAAGGATGGGGTATTGAAAGAGAGGAAGGGTGGAAATGGAGACACAGCCATTTCATAAAAAATTTAAAAACTTGCCTTAACCCTGGCTACAGGTCTGTGGAGTGCACACATAAGTTGCAAACAAGATAAAAAGATGACAGTAAAGAACACCTGTAAGAGCCGCTCACCTCTGGTGCACCTCCGTGATATCGCAGCACTTTATTCGTGAGAACGAACCACCGACACATGAAGTTCTCCACCTTGATGGCTCCCTTCATCTGAGACCTCTTCACCATGAAGGCCATCTTGATCATCTCACTGCCACTACCCATGATGAAGTTCACACTACAAGTCATCTCTGGTTAATGTAAACATGAAGATATGTGTGTATGTGCATGCATGCGTGCATGCGTGCATTGCATGTGTATGTGCGTGCATATCTGTCTTGCAGATTTTTCCGCCAAAGAATAAAATTTCATATATGTTTTGCATTTTCTCAAATCATCATGCACTCATTCACCATGCATGCACACATGTGCACTCATTCATTCACCATGCATGCACATATGTGCACTCACTCATTCACCATGCATGCACACATGTGCACTCACTCATTCACCATGCATGTACACATGTGCACTCACTCATTCACTATGCATGCACACATGTGCACTCACATTCACCATGCATGCACACATGTGCACTCACTCACCATGCATGCACACATGTGCACTCACTCATTCACCATGTATGCACACACGTGCACTCACTCACTACACCTGCACACACGTGCACTAACTTACCATGCATGCACACATGTGCACTCACTCACCACGCATGCACACACATGCACTCACTCACCACACATGTACACTCACTCACTCACCTTGCATGCACACACGTGCACTTGCACACCCACATGCGCACACACACAGTTTAGAACTTGCCTGTATAAAGGTTGTCAGGAGTGTCAAAAAGGTGCCACTAAAGATTTATTTTGACTACATTTGACATCAGATAACTTTCTTGCAGCTGTGTAGAATTTCCAGCAAGAGAACACAGGCGAAACACCATCTCACAGGGTTTACTTTATTCAGTCTCCAGAAAACACTTCGAAGGTCAAGCACGTTCGTTAAACAACACATGCTGAAATGCTCTAGATTTTCAATAATTTGATTGTGTAGTTGAGAAAGTATAATTGCTAACCCCCATGCATCCCATAGGATTAAAATCAGTGTGTCTAATAGAATGGTTGACCAATTTCTTTTACATACCCAGTAATCCAGATGTTATACAGAAATATGCAGCTTACCACATAAAATATAGATTTCTTATGATTTTGTACATGAATTTATAAGCATAACCATAATGTTGTCATGCCCATTCTCAGGGAGATCTAGGGAAAGCTTGTAAAAAAACTTTTTAAGAAAATTTGTTTTAACAGTAAAAATGTTCAGAAATCATCCCATCTCGGCTGATTGTTTACGACTGAACCCCCCTTTTCAAAACCCTGAGGGTGGACCTGTATATTATATATATAACTAACCTGATGAGTAGAGTTCCAAGCATCCAGCAAAGAATGGCGGCCAACAGAGAACGACTGACTGCTTTATACAAATTCTAGATCATTATCACTGAGCCAGTATTTATTCAGGTAACGCCCTTAGGTGAAAGTCTGACACTGGGACTTACCAGCCTGCCAGAAATAGTTCAATTGATCACCATTCATGCATGCAATGCCATGTATACATGTTGCGCTTAATTTATTTAGTCATGAAAGAAAGATGGTGTACAGGAATCCAGCTTCATAAGGAAGCAGGATATGTTCCTTTGGTTGCTTTTTGACAGTTGATTGATTGGATGTAGTCACATGGGTTCATATTGTGGATGAGCAGCAGAAACAGGGAAATACCTAGGCATGCTGAAGAGCATATCGAGTCAGTGACAGTGTGGTCAGAGTGAAAGGTCCTTCTCAGTTACATTTTTTCGCTTGTCTCGATTTATAATTATTTCATGAAAAACATGGTCATTTGTCGGATGGTCAAAAATTGGTCTCTTAAAGTTCCCTCCTCAATTCTGTTAAAGGTCCCTCCTCAACTCTCTTAAAGGTTCCTCTTCAACTATCTTAAAGGTTCCTCTTCAACTCTCTTAAAGGTTCCTCCTCTACTCTCTTAAAGGTTCCTCCTCAACTCTCTTAAAGGTTCCTCCTCAACTCTCTTAAAGGTTCCTCCTCAATTATCTTAAAAGTTCCTCCTCAACTCTTTTAAAGGTTCCTCTTCAACTCTCTTAAAGGTTCCTCCTCAATTATCTTAAAAGTTCCTCCTCAATTCTCTTAAAGGTTCCTCCTCTACTCTCTTAAAGGTTCCGCCTCAACTCTCTTAAAGGTTCCTCCTCAACTCTCTTAAAGCTTCCTCTTCAACTCTCTTAAAGGTTCCTCCTCAACTCTCTTAAAGGTTCCGCCTCAACTCTCTTAAAGGTTCCTCCTCAATTATCTTAAAAGTTCCTCCTCAACTCTTTTAAAGGTTCCTCCTCAACTCTCTTAAAGGTTCCTCTTCAATTCTCTTAAAGATCCCTCCCCAACTCTCTTAAAGGTCCTTCCTCAACTCTCTTAAAGGTTCTTGTTCAATTCTCTTAAAGGTCCCTCCTCAACTCTCTTAAAGGTCCTTCCTCAACTGTTTTAAAGGTTCCTCCTCAATTAGATTTTTTTGCCAGTCTCATTTCAAATTCATTTTCAAAACCTTCCTAGTATCCACTGCAACATGCTAGCTCGTTTGTGCAACTTTTGTATGTAATTTTGGTGAAATCATCAGACCAACCATTGAATTACTTTGTTTGGTCAAATACAACATGAAAATAAAAACACTGAAAACTCGCAAATTTCGCCCTTAGTGAAATTTTAAAACTTTGTCATGTGATCGGCGAGAGGATGGAAGTCACATCCGATCAACTCTTTCGATGACTTGAACAAAAATAGGCATTTTGTTATTAATTAAATTGACTGCGGATGTTATATAAACTATTCACACACTACGTTTTACGTTTGGATATCAACAAACAAGTACAGGTGAATTCTTAAACAGCGCTGTATCCAGTCCTTGGGATCACTGAAAGCACTTTACACTTCACCCTCCGCCAGCACACCTGGTCCTTCCAACGCCAACTCGACTTCTCTGGCTCACTCTGTCACAGAACAAGGGTGCTCTGTTTCGCTGAACTCTGACATGGTTCAATGGGGAGGTCAGTGGTAACAATCACTGAACTTTGACATGGTTCAATGGGGTCAGTGGTTACAATCACTGAACTTTGACATGGTTCAATGGTTACAATCACTGAACCTTGACATGGTTCAGTGGGGTTAGTGGTTACAATCACTGAACCTTGACATGGTTCAATGGGGGTCAGTGGTTACAATCACTGAACTTTGACATGATTCAATGGGGGTCAGTGGTTACAATCACTGAACCTTGACATGGTTCAATGGGGGTCAGTGGTTACAATCACTGAACTTTTACATGGTTCAATGGGAGTCAGTGGTTACAACCACTGAACTTTGACATGGTTCAATAGAGGTCAGTGGTTACAAGCACTGAACTTTAACATGATTCTATGGGGGTTAGTGGATACAATCCCATTTCTTGCCTTTAAAACATACGTTCCCAAGTGAATTATGTACTGTCAGTATTTATTCAACAGAAATATTTATGAAAATACATTGGCCACAGCTGCACGGCCAGACTGAGTGGTGTGTACAAGGAGTTGGCAACGGCTGCGTGGCCAGACAGAGTGGTGCGTACAAGGAGTTGGCCATGGCTGGGCAGCCAGACAGATTGGTGCGTACAAGGAGTTGGCCACGGCTGCGCGGCCAGACTGAGTGTTGCGTATAAGACTGAGTGGTGCGTACAAGGAGTTGGCCACAGCTGGGTGGCCAGACTGAGTGTTGCGTATAAGACCGAGTGGTGTGTACAAGGAGTTGGCCACGGCTGCACGGCCAGACTGAATGGTGCATACAAGGAGTTGGCCATGGCTGCACGGCCAGACTGAGTGGTGTACAAAGGAGTTGGCCATGGCTGCACGGCCAGACCGAGTGACACGTACAAGGTGTTGGCCACAGCTGCGCGGCCAAACCGAGTGACACATACAAGGAGTTGGCCACGGCTGCACGGCCAGACCAAGTGACGCGTACAATGAGTTGGCCACGGCTGCGCGGCCAGACCGAGTGACACGTGCAAGGAGTTGGCCACAGCTGCACGGCCAGACCGAGTGACACGAGCAAGGAGTTGGCCACAGCTGCGCGGCCAGACCAAATGATACGTACATGGCTGCACGGCCACACTGAGTGATACGTACAAAGAGGGGGACATGCCATATATGTACTCCCATCCTAGTACAAATGGACTAAAGTAGTCAGAAAAAACTTCTTTTCAAACACTTGCCCACTGGGTCTGTTTTTGTTCGTGGTCACCAACAAAGAACAGATTTCCAGTTGGTGCAACAACACTTTATTAATGTTCAACAGCAAACACGTGATAGCCCTGTCCCGCTTCCTAGCAGTCTATATACATCGCACACAACTTCAGCACTCGACGGCTGCTCAAATCATCAACCCAAAGAAAATGCAACTCTGGAATGTCAAGCTCCACAAAACAATTACATGAAATGGCGGGAACCTTCCAACTCACCAACAGAAAACCAAACAATACTGTCTTTATTCTAGAAAGTTCTGGAAAAGGTCAAGAAATACTGCCACAAATACAACATATCACAACCTTAGGTCAAAATCAGGGGGCCCAAATGTCAACCCTTTTGTATCTGCCTCCTACCCCAAATGGTTAAAACTGGCCCCCTGAATACTTATTTTTGTCAATATTTATTCACACAAACAAAGGACAACATCTTGTGCTTTTCTACAGCAGCAGCATTTCCTTTGTATAATCACTCAACACTCACCTTGAATATATTGTTGTTAACAACACAAAATACTGTGTGCATTGTAGTTAACAACACAAAATACTGTGTGCATTGTAGTTAACAACACAAAATACTGTGTGCATTGTAGTTAACAACACAAAATACTGTGTGCATTGTAGTTAACAACACAAAACTTAAGTGGGAAGACGTGTTAGTGGGAAAGTGTTAGTGTGCAATCAACATATGTGCTTTGAACACGTAAACACATCTACTGCTCAAACAAACACTATCTTTCAATACAATCTGTTTGATTTTCCTCCATAAATATATATTGTATCAGAGAGCAACAAGTGCCTTCTCTGATACATAGACAAAATAATTTAATTAACCAAACATTCAAAATGCACCACAACATTTCACCATCTTCCACTTGATTATGAGAGTTTAGCAAAACACCAAAGATGTCTCAATAGGGGTCAGTACAGTAATCAATCCAAACCACGAACCAATGAAAAGTTCAATGTGAAACTTAACAAATTTCAAGCTCGATATTACAAAAGCCACAGACTTATAAATTATCAAAATGTTGCATGCATAACACATTAACCATAACCAGAATTTACATGGCTAATATAAACAAATTCAAATCTGGACAAAACTTCCAATTGGTTACCGCAACTGCCGATAACTATTTTACACAATTATTGCTATTAAGAAAGTGTTGGAACTCTTAACTAGACAAACATCATTAATGTGAATAGATATCAATAAATCACAGAGTTAGCTGTGGCTGCAGCCGTTGATATGCCACATACGTACAATAACATTCATGCAGTGTTTAGTGCATTGCGATGCATCGTGGACAAACATGTGTATTGTAAAGCTGAAACACAGTCATACAATTAATTAGTTATTACAGTGAAAATAATTCTTGCAACACGCTAATAGCAATCAGATATATGGCACTGGCCAATTTCACACTGGTGTAACTAACTGTTGGAATAAAACTGAGTGTTCTGCAAGCATATTAAATCTCCAATCCATGGAATCACATTCTAAGAGCTGTGTCAGTGTTTCCCAGTGCTAACTTGGTCATGTATGTTGACTTTCTATTTCTGGTACCAGGTGAGAATGCAGTGAGGTTACACAACCAGACCACGGATTATACTTTCTATTTCTGGTACCAGGTGAGAATACATCATTACAGTGAGGTTACACAACCAGACCCAGGATTATACTTTCTATTTCTGGTACCAGGTGAGAATGCAGTGAGGTTACACAACCAGACCCAGGATTATACTTTCTATTTCTGGTACCAGGTGAGAATGCATCATTACAGTGAGGTTACACAACCAGACCCAGGATTATACTTTCTATTTCTGGTACCAGGTGAGAATGCATCATTACAGTGAGGTTACACAACCAGACGCAGGATTATAATATACTTTCTTCCTAGAATGACTTCCTGCCAATACATTCCTTCTCAACTTACAAACATCTTGCGAGATGATAACATGGATACGAATGTCAAGAGACAGCCTCTGATAGTAGTGAGCATCATCTAAGATATTTCATAACAACAAAGATTGACCACTGACACACCCGCTGAGTCCCAGCATGCATTGGGTCGACGTATCCCATCAGGCATTGTTTGTTTACAAAAGAGTTCCAATGTGTGCTGGGTCCAGCCAGTCCAGAACGTACTGAAACGACCTAACACCGGGTCAGTGACCCAGTGTGACTGGCCAATGTATTGCAGCAGGTCTCTCTCTCACTCACACTAGCAGGGGTCAGTGCCGTTGTGTTTCAGTGTGCCATTGGGCGGGATGGAATCTGAAAGCACATAACATGGGGTAGAGACAGAATGCTACACACAGTAAGTAATGCTACACACAGTAAGTAATGCTACACACAGTAAGTAATGCTACACACAGTAAGTAATGCAGAAATGCAGTAGATATGACAGGTTCAATGCTGCAGTCAACACAATGACACACTGAAATAACAGAAACTCTGAGGTGACTTGTACCACAAATTATACATTAACATTCTCATAATGCCTTTTCTTAGGACTTTTTCTTCCATTGCTGGATCATAACTAAAATACACTATTCCAGGACTCCGAGTTGTGTACCTTGAGTGAGAGCACTACCTTTAGATAACACATTTGCAATTGGCAACCAATTCAACTGCACATATTTGATTGACAATGAGAAATTAGAACAAGATAAATGGACATAGGACACATTATCTTCTTGTCCAAATATCTTAGGTAGCTGGTGCTACATCCTCGGGCAACTCCAACAACTGGTGTTTACCCATCTACTCTACTATCTCAGCCTTTCCTACCTGGCTCCTTGATAGCATCTGAGCTGCCGGCCAACTCGCCCCCGGACGGGGTGATCATGTCCACTATGGTCTGAGTGTCCAGTGGAATATCCTCAGTGACGACAGGCTCAGCATCCTGTGGACAAACAACACACTCGTCCAGTCACACCTCATTCCATCCTTCATTCATTATACAGTGATATCTCACAATTAATGGTTTGTTTCTCTAATCTCCCACTGGACCAGGAGGCTAAGTACCTGTTTCTCTAATCTCCCACTGTACCAGGAGGTTGTCTACCTGTTCCTCTAATCTCCCAATGGACCAGGAGGCTGTCTACCTGTTCCTCTAATCTCTCACTGGACCAGGAGGCTGTGTACCCGTTCCTCTAATCTCATATGTATCAGGAGGCTGTCTATCTGTTTCTCTAAGCTCTCCCCGTATCAGGAGGCTATGTACCTGTTTCTCTAATCTCCCACTGCATCAGGAGGCTGTTATACATTAACATTCTCTAATCTCCCCCTGTATCAGGAGGCTATGTACCTGTTTCTCTAATCTCCCACTGGACCATGAGGCTCTGTACCTGTTTACTACAGTGGCTGCTGAAAGTACCTAATGTAGTTTTCCTTGGTTTCCTAGATGGACTGGTGTGCATATCTCATAACTGAGTATCGTTGCGCAAGACTACACATTCACAGTGTGGCATCAGGAGCTAGGCAAGTCATCAAGCTGTACCAGGAGCTAGACGAGTCATCAAGCTGTACCAGGAGCTAGACGAGTCATCAAGCTGTACCAGGAGCTAGACGAGTCATCAAGCTGTACCAGGAGCTAGACGAGTCATCAAGCTGTACCAGGAGCTAGACGAGTCATCAAGCCGTACCAGGAGCTAGGCGAGTCATCAAGCTGTACCAGGAGCTAGACGAGTCATCAAGCCGTACCAGGAGCTAGGCGAGTCATCAAGCTGTACCAGGAGCTAGGCGAGTCATCAAGCTGTACCAGGAGCTAGACGAGTCATCATGCCGTACCAGGAGCTAGGTGAGTCTGCAAGCCGTACCAGGAGCTAGGCAAGTCATCAAGCTGTACCAGGAGCTAGACGAGTCATCAAGCCGTACCAGGAGCTAGGCGAGTCATCAAGCCGTACCAGGAGCTAGGCGAGTCATCAAGCTGTACCAGGAGCTAGGCGAGTCATCAAGCCGTACCAGGAGGTAGGCGAGTCATCAAGCTGTACCAGTAGCTAGGCGAGTCAGCAAGCTGTACCAGGAGCTAGGCGAGTCATCAATCTGTACCAGTAGCTAGGCGAGTCATCAAGCTGTACCAGGAGCTAGGCAAGTCATCAAGCTGTACCAGGAGCTAGGCGAGTCATCAAGCTGTACCAGGAGCTAGGCGAGTCATCAAGCTGTACCAGGAGCTAGGCGAGTCATCAAGCTGTACCAGGAGCTAGGCGAGTCAGCAAGCTGTACCAGGAGCTAGGCGAGTCATCAAGCTGTACCAGTAGCTAGGCGAGTCATCAAGCTGTACCAGGAGCTAGGCGAGTCATCAAGCTGTACCAGGAGCTAGGCGAGTCATCAAGCTGTACCAGTAGCTAGGCGAGTCATCATGCCGTACCAGGAGCTAGGTGAGTCTGCAAGCCATACCAGGAGCTAGGCGAGTCATCAAGCTGTACCAGGAGCTAGGCGAGTCATCAAGCTGTACCAGGAGCTAGGCGAGTCATCAAGCTGTACCAGGAGCTAGGCGAGTCATCAAGCTGTACCAGGAGCTAGGCAAGTCATCAAGCTGTACCAGGAGCTAGGCGAGTCATCAAGCTGTACCAGGAGCTAGGCGAGTCATCAAGCTGTACCAGGAGCTAGGCGAGTCAGCAAGCTGTACCAGGAGCTAGGCGAGTCATCAAGCTGTACCAGTAGCTAGGCGAGTTATCAAGCTGTACCAGGAGCTAGGCGAGTCATCAAGCTGTACCAGGAGCTAGGCGAGTCATCAAGCTGTACCAGTAGCTAGGCGAGTCATCATGCCGTACCAGGAGCTAGGTGAGTCTGCAAGCCGTACCAGGAGATAGGCGAGTCATCAAGCTGTACCAGGAGCTAGGCGAGTCATCATGCCGTACCAGGAGCTAGGCGAGTCATCAAGCTGTACCAGGAGCTAGGCGAGTCATCAAGCTGTACCAGTAGCTAGGCGAGTCATCATGCCGTACCAGGAGCTAGGTGAGTCTGCAAGCCATACCAGGAGCTAGGCGAGTCATCAAGCTGTACCAGGAGCTAGGCGAGTCATCAAGCCGTATCAGGAGCTAGGCGAGTCATCAAGCTGTACCAGGAGCTAGGCGAGTCATCAAGCTGTACCAGTAGCTAGGCGAGTCATCATGCCGTACCAGGAGCTAGGCGAGTCAGCAAGCTGTACCAGGAGCTAGGCGAGTCATCAAGCTGTACCAGGAGCTAGGCGAATCATCAAGCTGTACCAGGAGCTAGGCGAGTCATCAAGCTGTACCAGGAGCTAGGCGAGTCAGCAAGCTGTACCAGGAGCTAGGCGAGTCATCAAGCTGTACCAGGAGCTAGGCGAGTCAGCAAGCTGTACCAGGAGCTAGGCGAGTCAGCAAGCTGTACCAGGAGCTAGGCGAGTCATCAAGCTGTACCAGGAGCTAGGTGAGTCAGTTGTACCCAAGAAATGACTCAGTTCAAACCCACAACCTAATGATATCAAAGTGAAATGACTGAAATGTCAGGTTTGTTACCTTGACAACATGCACCAGCTTTGGTGGTAGATCATCAATGGTGACTTCCTCCTCGTCCGCATGGCCATTCTCCAACTGAAAACGACATCAGCACCACACTTACTCATAGATCAGGCTAGTATATTGTCACTTGTTGTACGTCCTTTTATCTTACATTTGACAGTTGATGTCAGGGCAAACACAACATGCTGAAGTGTATGTGTGATGTATGTAACTAGAACCAGGTCAGATGTGTCCAACACGGAAAACACAAACTCTGACTTGTGTTGAAGTGAATGTGTGACACAGGTAACAAGAGCCAGGTCAGATGTGTCCAACACAGACAACACAAACTCTGACTTGTGTTGAAGTGAATGTGTGACGCAGGTAACAAGAGCCAGGTCAGATGTGTCCAACACAGACAACACAAACTCTGACTTGTGTTGAAGTGAATGTGTGACGCAGGTAACAACAGCCAGGTCAGATGTGTCCAACACAGACAACACAAACTCTGACTTGTGTTGAAGTGAATGTGTGACGCAGGTAACAACAGCCAGGTCAGATGTGTCCAACACAGACAACACAAACTCTGACTTGTGTTGAAGTGAATGTGTGACGCAGGTAACAAGAGCCAGGTCAGATGTGTCCAACACAGACAACACAAACTCTGACTTGTGTTGAAGTGAATGTGTGACGCAGGTAACAAGAGCCAGGTCAGATGTGTCCAACACAGACAACACAAACTCTGACTTGTGTTGAAGTGAATGTGTGACGCAGGTAACAAGAGCCAGGTCAGATGTGTCCAACACAGACAACACAAACTCTGACTTGTGTTGAAGTGAATGTGTGATGCAGGTAACAAGAGCCAGGTCAGATGTGTCCAACACAGACAACACAAACTCTGACTTGTGTTGAAGTGAATGTGTGACGCAGGTAACAACAGCCAGGTCAGATGTGTCAAACACAGACAACACAAACTCTGACTTGTGTTGAAGTGAATGTGTGACGCAGGTAACAACAGCCAGGTCAGATGTGTCAAACACAGACAACACAAACTCTGACTTGTGTTGAAGTGAATGTGTGACGCAGGTAACAAGAGCCAGGTCAGATGTGTCCAACACAGACAACACAAACTCTAACTTGTGTTGAAGTGAATGTGTGACGCAGGTAACAACAGCCAGGTCAGATGTGTCCAACACAGACAACACAAACTCTGACTTGTGTTGAAGTGAATGTGTGACGCAGGTAACAACAGCCAGGTCAGATGTGTCCAACACAGACAACACAAACTCTGACTTGTGTTGAAGTGAATGTGTGACGCAGGTAACAACAGCCAGGTCAGATGTGTCAAACACAGACAACACAAACTCTGACTTGTGTTGAAGTGAATGTGTGACGCAGGTAACAACAGCCAGGTCAGATGTGTCAAACACAGACAACACAAACTCTGACTTGTGTTGAAGTGAATGTGTGACGCAGGTAACAAGAGCCAGGTCAGATGTGTCCAACACAGACAACACAAACTCTAACTTGTGTTGAAGTGAATGTGTGACGCAGGTAACAACAGCCAGGTCAGATGTGTCCAACACAGACAACACAAACTCTGACTTGTGTTGAAGTGAATGTGTGACGCAGGTAACAACAGCCAGGTCAGATGTGTCCAACACAGACAACACAAACTCTGACTTGTGTTGAAGTGAATGTGTGACGCAGGTAACAACAGCCAGGTCAGATGTGTCCAACACAGACAACACAAACTCTAACTTGTGTTGAAGTGAATGTGTGACGCAGGTAACAACAGCCAGGTCAGATGTGTCAAACACAGACAACACAAACTCTGACTTGTGTTGAAGTGAATGTGTGACGCAGGTAACAAGAGCCAGGTCAGATGTGTCCAACACAGACAACACAAACTCTGACTTGTGTTGAAGTGAATGTGTGACGCAGGTAACAAGAGCCAGGTCAGATGTGTCCAACACAGACAACACAAACTCTGACTTGTGTTGAAGTGAATGTGTGACGCAGGTAACAACAGCCAGGTCAGATGTGTCAAACACAGACAACACAAACTCTAACTTGTGTTGAAGTGAATGTGTGACGCAGGTAACAACAGCCAGGTCAGATGTGTCAAACACAGACAACACAAACTCTAACTTGTGTTTAAGTGAATGTGTGACGCAGGTAACAACAGCCAGGTCAGATGTGTCAAACACAGACAACACAAACTCTGACTCATGTTGAAATGAATGGTGTGTGACTGGTCCACGCTATCTGTCTAACCTCAAGTAAATTAAATATAAAATACTCTACAACCCTCGCTTTGAAAGTTTTACTAAAGATATAGATACTACGCAGACAGTAACATTATTACACTGATAAGAGGACCTTATAAAGACGATCACTGCGACTGTTCTGAAAGAAATTTAGACACCAAACTAATCCCATCGAACACACATTTAAATGGCCATTCCGTGGTCAACAAACATGTACACTGCTCCAGTAGTACACAATGACTTTACATACATTTAAATGGCCATTCCGTGGTCAACAAACATGTACACTGCTCCAGTAGTACACAATGACTTTACATACATTTAAATGGCCATTCAACAAACATGTACACTGCTCCAGTAGTACACAATGACTTTACATACATTTAAAAGGCCATTCAATAAACATGTACACTGCTCCAGTAGCACACAATGATTTTACTGTGCAGCCTGGCAGTTACAGACCTTGCCATTGCCGTTCACTGGTTGGATGTTTGGACTGCCAGGGGTGCCATGTGGTGTAACCGTCCCACTTTCGCCCGACGCTGCCATGCATTTGATCGATGCAGGATTGTCGAGTTTACCCACAGGGGCGTCCGTTGTGTTTGGGTTTGAAACGACAGAGGCCTCTGTAGACAATGCAGCAACAACAGGTCCATCAGCGGTAACTTTACTGTCAACAAGCTTGATGCTTCTGTCATCGCCACAACTGTTCTCTGTCACCGAATCCTCAGGATCAATCGCCATCCCATTGGGAATATCAACACATCCCTCCACTTCCACCCATTCCCCTTCCTCCGTCCCCTCCTCCGCACCAACCCCCTCCGAGCAGCTCCCATTAGTGTTGACCGAGGCGCGACTCAATGTCGTGTCCGTGTCATCGTCGGAATCGTTGCTGCACCGGTCCTTCTCTGCGTCACGTGACACGGCGGTCTCGGATGGGTCATCAGCACTGGCCACCTCGTTGTCATCACCTTCATCATCCTCGTCACTGCCGATCCTGCAACAAACAACAACACAGACTGCAACTGACACCAAACAACAACACAGACTGCAACTGACACCAAACAACAACACAGACTGCAACTCACACCAAACAGCAACATAGACTGCAACCGACGTCAAACAACAACACAGACTGCAACTCACACCAAACAACAACACAGACTGCAACTGACGCCAAACAACAACATAGACTGCAACTCACACCAAACAACAACACAGACTGCAACTGACGCCAAACAACAACACAGACTGCAACTCACACCAAACAACACAGACTGCAACTCACACCAAACAACAACACAGACTGCAACTCACACCAAACAACAACACAGACTGCAACTGACGCCAAACAACACAGACTGCAACTAACGTCAAACAACAACACAACATGTGGCTCTCATCCGCAAAACATGTTAAATGCCACGAGTGGTTTTGTGCTGCCACCAAGTGGATAGAGGTGGAAGTAATTATTTTGCAGCAAAACATCTTATATGCCTGCTACTGACCTGATGAAATAACGGTTTTCTTATTTATTGCTAAACAACATGCTACTGAAAGCATGGTTTACATCGAAATGACAAAATAGATACAATGTATTTTGCAGATAAGCGCCTCATATATAACACATTCTAAATGAAAAACTGCTCAAAGGGGCTAACATGGTAAAATATGTAAACTAAGACAAGATAAATAAAGTTAAGATTAAATAGGCTAAATAAGTCAAGATAAATAGAGATAAATTACAATAAGTAAAAAGGAAATAGCTATGGAGTAAAAGTAAAAAGTTATGGTATCTACAGACATGTTTACAAGACGATGACCATTTTTACAGTCGTTAGCTTTGTTCAGAGATCTTTACATTTCATCCCCGATATTCAAATAACAACTTCATTTACGAGGGAATCATTCAGCCATTCTGCATTATCTGCACAATGTTCTATCACTGTGCCTTCCTTATCTTAACACAGCACTTATTAGACTGTAAGGATGCGAGAATGAAGTAAACAAGAATAATAATAAAACTTCTATGGTGACTAACTCCTCAAGGCTTGAGCCCAACGCCAAGTTTGTTTTTCAGAGTATGCCTCACAAAGAATATCCTGGAGTAACATCCAACACAGGAGGTAGATATGTAACCTGCTGCGGATATGATTGGATGATTGAACTGTATGCGTAGAGAGACTATAGGAAGGAACACAGTGAATATATGACACTGATGCCAGTACTGTTCAACTAATGTCACAGACCTGGTGTAAGGTTTGAGTTCGCTGGGGACAAGTTGGAAGTTGACAGATGACGTCTGTAGAGTGTCAGTGTCTTTCTCTTCGTCCTCTCTCTCGTCAATGTCAACCACCGCTGCAAACGCGTCATCCCTCGCCTGCTGACACAACACGCACAGTGTCACACATCAAACTACACATATGAGAAATGTGTTTACTGCCAAGTAAAAAGTGCAAAAGATAGTCACAGACAACAGACATTTTAATGGGCTAACTCCCCCAAAAGTGGGCCAGAGGTAAAAGTGAGCCAATTTGGCCCATGAGCCTGCTAAAATTGGGCCAAAAATGTAACACCATTTTAACTCTAAAACAGCAGAAATATGAACTATTGTATTTATAATATCAGGGGACCCACAATCTAGAGATGTTCTGAGTACCACATTGATTCCTATAATATATGGCAGTAAACATAGTCATACTTTGGTTAAGACGTACTATGGTTAAGACGTACGTCTGACTCTGTGGAACTGCCCAACTACATAATCCACGGTTTTCATAAGTTCTACATCAGTCTTCACACCACCCTAAAGATAAAGGAACTCAAAGGACTATAAAAAAGAATTTAAAGGAAACTGTTAAGGAATATTTGCAAGGGTATTTTTGGATTATATATTATATACAACTATTAAAAAGTGTTCTTGCTATGAAAAATACAGGAATTTATAGGAATATGTTGTGGGGGAAAGGGAAACTACAGAATTTCCTTTAAAAATAAAGAACGGTATGATGACTGATATAATTTCTTTGATGTAGACTTTGTGAGTACGGATGAAGGCACCTTCCCCAAGTCTTCCTCCTCAATATCCCCAGTCACCTCCTTTCCCTTCTTCATCTCCTTGCTGCCCTTCTCCACTCCTGACCGTTCGCTCTCCTCCGACTGCCAGTCGTCTGCGCTATTGGATGACGATGACGTTGACGATGACTCTGCATCGGAGAGGACGTCACTGACTCGCTGCAGCTCTCCAGCGGTGGCGCCAGCATCACTCGAAGTCTGCGACTCCTGGTGGCATCAACATAAAACATACTTGTCAAAAAGCAGCTCATTAGGTTAAAATAATAGTTATTAACTGTTTGTCAAATTTAAATAATATTTATTATCTGTTTTAAATAAAAAAAATTGCTATAAAAGTAGAACAGGTAAAATACATGTGTCTGTTTTATGGGCTTACATTTTAGGTTAGAAAATATTTTACAGAAACTAAAAACCAATGTATATAAAATAAAAGGATTATTAGAACAAAGGGACACAGTAGAAGTCATTACAAAATGTACTGACTAATTAGGGTATTACCTACACCATATAACTTCTACTGGTTCAACAGGCACCAGTTGATAAAACAGTTCTTTGTCCTGTTTGTTTTAGTTCTGTTAATAAAATGTAACTGATTGTTTTTAAGTGACAAAACAAGTAAAGACCAGATGCCAGACGCTCCCTCTGTGGTGCTTAGGTTCAGCAGTAGTCATGGTAGTGGATAGTGTCAATAAGACTCACCTGGTGGCACCACTGTTGCAGTGTGGCCTTGACCTTGCTCTTGGTGCTGTTGAGGTCTTCCATGAGGCGGAAGAAGGCGAGTTCGTTGAAGAGGATCTCCGAGAGTTCTCCCAGGAGGTCCTCTCCACAGTCCCTCATCCTGAGGAACAACAAGACAACTTGTCTCACACACGGCTGTGACAGGACACACAATGTCAGGCAGTGTTCTAAACAACACATACTGCACCTTCAGACGACGTGTCTCACACACGGCAGTGACAGAAGACACAATGTCAGGCAGTGTTCTAAACAACACATACTGCACCTTCAGACAACTTGTCTAACACACGGCTGTGACAGGACACACAATGTCAGGCAGTGTTCTAAACAACACATACTGCACCTTCAGACAACTTGTCTAACACACGGCTGTGACAGGACACACAATGTCAGGCAGTGTTCTAAACAACACATACTGCACCTTCAGACAACTTGTCTAACACACGGCTGTGACAGGACACACAATGTCAGGCAGAGTTCTAAACAACACATACTGCACCTTCAGACAACTTGTCTAACACACGGCTGTGACAGGACACACAATGTCAGGCAGTGTTCTAAACAACACATACTGCACCTTCAGACAACTTGTCTAACACACGGCTGTGACAGGACACACAATGTCAGTCAGTGTTCTAAACAACACATACTGCACCTTCAGATGACGTGTCTCACACACGGCTGTGACAGGACACACAATGTCAGGCAGTGTTCTAAACAACACATACTGCACCTTCAGACAACTTGTCTAACACACGGCTGTGACAGGACACACAATGTCAGGCAGTGTTCTAAACAACACATACTGCACCTTCAGACGACGTGTCTCACACACGGCAGTGACAGGACACACAATGTCAGGCAGTGTTCTAAACAACACATACTGCACCTTCAGACGACGTGTCTAACACACGGCTGTGACAGGACACACAATGTCAGGCAGTGTTCTAAACAACACATACTGCACCTTCAGACGACGTGTCTCACACACGGCAGGGACAGGACACACAATGTCAGGCAGTGTTCTAAACAACACATACTGCACCTTCAGACGACGTGTCTAACACACGGCTGTGACAGGACACACAATGTCAGGCAGTGTTCTAAACAACACATACTGCACCTTCAGACAACGTGTCTAACACACGGCTATGACAGGACACACAATGTCAGGCAGTGTTCTAAACAACACATACTGCACCTTCAGACAACGTGTCTAACACACGGCTATGACAGGACACACAATGTCAGGCAGTGTTCTAAACAACACATACTGCACCTTCAGACAACGTGTCTAACACACGGCTATGACAGGACACACAATGTCAGGCAGTGTTCTAAACAACACATACTGCACCTTCAGACAACGTGTCTAACACACGGCTATGACAGGACACACAATGTCAGGCAGTGTTCTAAACAACACATACTGCACCTTCAGACGACGTGTCTCACACACGGCTATGACAGGACACACAATGTCAGGCAGTGTTCTAAACAACACGTACTGCACCTTCAGACAACTTGTCTCACACACGGCAGTGACAGGACACACAATGTCAGGCAGTGTTCTAAACAACACATACTGCACCTTCAGACGACGTGTCTCACACACGGCAGTGACAGGACACACAATGTCAGGCAGTGTTCTAAACAACACATACTGCACCTTCAGACGACGTGTCTCACACACGGCAGTGACAGGACACACAATGTCAGGCAGTGTTCTAAACAACACATACTGCACCTTCAGACGACGTGTCTCACACACGGCAGTGACAGGACACACAATGTCAGGCAGTGTTCTAAACAACACATACTGCACCTTCAGACGACGTGTCTCACACACGGCAGTGACAGGACACACAATGTCAGGCAGTGTTCTAAACAACACATACTGCACCTTCAGATGACGTGTCTCACACACGGCTGTGACAGAAGACACAATGTCAGGCAGTGTTCTAAACAACACATACTGCACTTTCAGACGACGTGTCTCACACACGGCTGTGACAGGACACACAATGTCAGGCAGTGTTCTAAACAACACATACTGCACCTTCAGACGACGTGTCTCACACACGGCTATGACAGGACACACAATGTCAGGCAGTGTTCTAAACAACACATACTGCACCTTCAGACGACGTGTCTCACACACGGCTGTGACAGAAGACACAATGTCAGGCAGTGTTCTAAACAACACATACTGCACCTTCAGACGACGTGTCTCACACACTGCTGTGACAGGACACACAATGTCAGGCAGTGTTCTAAACAACACATACTGCACCTTCAGACGTGTCTCACACACGGCAGTGACAGAAGACACAATGTCAGGCAGTGTTCTAAACAACACATACTGCACCTTCAGACGACGTGTCTCACACACGGCAGTGACAGGACACACAATGTCAGGCAGTGTTCTAAACAACACATACTGCACCTTCAGATGACGTGTCTCACACACGGCTGTGACAGAAGACACAATGTCAGGCAGTGTTCTAAACAACACATACTGCACCTTCAGACGACGTGTCTCACACACGGCTGTGACAGGACACACAATGTCAGGCAGTGTTCTAAACAACACATACTGCACCTTCAGACGACGTGTCTCACACACGGCTATGACAGAACACACAATGTCAGGCAGTGTTCTAAACAACACATACTGCACCTTCAGACGACGTCTCACACACGGCTGTGACAGAAGACACAATGTCAGGCAGTGTTCTAAACAACACATACTGCACCTTCAGACGACGTGTCTCACACACGGCTGTGACAGGATACACAATGTCAGGCAGTGTTCTAAACAACACATACTGCACCTTCAGACATGTCTCACACACGGCAGTGACAGAAGACACAATGTCAGGCAGTGTTCTAAACAACACATACTGCACCTTCAGACGACGTGTCTCACACACGGCTGTGACAGAAGACACAATGTCAGGCAGTGTTCTAAACAACACATACTGCACCTTCAGACGACGTGTCTCACACATGGCAGTGACAGGACACACAATGTCAGGCAGTGTTCTAAACAACACATACTGCACCTTCAGACGATGTGTCTCACACATGGCAGTGACAGGACACACAATGTCAGGCAGTGTTCTAAACAACACGTACTGCACCTTCTCACTTTGGACTGTTACTTAGCAAGGTCCTTTCTAGAATATTGTGCCAAGAGTTTATTTCAGAGATTTCTTCTCTAAATATGAGTCCACAACTGGCTACACATCTATCATGTGTGGGATCTTTTACTTCCCTTGAAACAGACAGACACCCGGGAGAAGGAACCAACAGCTTTAAGTGTCTCTTCCGAAATGTGGGTTAAATGAAACTGCCCAAGCTTTGAAAGAACAGCAGGTGGATGGGAACTCTGGTGCTTTTGATTGACAGTCCAGCGTTCTAACTGCTGAGCTACTGTATTTACCGCATCGGATAATATTTATCCAGATATTCCATGAGTGAACTCCCCTGGGACAGTATTCTTGTCATATTTACAGAAAACTTGGGCCCTGATGTTCATATGTGTAAGAATATCTTAGATAGGTTCAGTTTCAGGAATGGATAAACAAAATTACAACATCAAAACCATCAATGTGTGAGCATAACCAGTAGTGCCACCTACTTGCGGCCGTCGAACTTGGCGAGTGAGTCGGCGAGGATGGTGTTGAGTTGGTTGTTGAAGAATTGCAGGAACTCGTGGTTGTCGCCCTTGGGCTTGGTCAGAGACAACACAAGTTGCCGCACGTACTCGAGGAGCTGCTGGGAACACACGTCATCCATATGCTCCTGTAGCACAGGCAACACGCTCAACATGATGGCCTTGATCTCTCCGTCCAACTGCTGCGTGTCAATGCGCGGATACTGAAAGTGAAAGTGCTTGTCAATGCATTGATATGGGAAGGTAAGCGAGTGTTAATGCGTAGATACTGAAAGTGCTCGGTCTTACAATACTGTATCTATTTCTTAGAACAATGCGCTGATACTGAAAGTGCTTGTCAATGCATTGATACGGGAAGGTAAGTGTGTTAATGTGTAGATACAGAAAGTTCTTGGTCTTACAATCTTGTATCTGTTTCTTAGAACAAAGCGGACACTGAAAATGAAACTGCTTGGTCTTACGCAACACTGTAGTTAGTCTTTAGGGCAGCTCAAAACATCGCACTTTAACCCCGCAGACATGTTTGTACCAGTATACCACTCCAACAATGTTGGGAAGTCTTCAGACATACTGATGGTGAAACACACAGGACTGGTCAAAAGTGGTCTTAATCCCAAGGTGGTTTTAATTGAGAATTGTCTGTCTGGGAGTTCAATAATAATATTAGTACTTCAGAGATTGAGAAAAGGTGGTTTAATTACTGGGGTAGACCTAGTGGAAGGGTTGTCATTGGGTTGGGTTCACTGGGCATGGTTCACTGGGCAGGGTTCATTGGGCAGAGTTCACTGGGCAGGGTTCATTGGGCTGGGTTCAAAGAGTTGCTACTAAGTAAGCTAGAAGATGACGACAGTGACACAGCAGCAGGAGGAACGTGAACAAGCGGAAGACACAGGAGAGCTGCAGTGACATTCAATAAGTTTTAGTGTTAGTGTCATCTCACCGTGACATCGGAAGTTGATCCTTCACTTCCCTGGTCCTGGGCTGAGCTGCTTCCCACGTCTGACCTGTCATCGTCACGTTGACACGACATCCCTGACGTGTCATCTGTCATTGGCTTGGGCATGCTGGGACTGCCGTTGCTGCGGCACTCTCCCTCAAGCAGCTTACGTTCATGTTCACGCATCGACTTCAGAGTCTGTAACAACACACGCGGTCACTCCGGTGTCATACTGGACACACACAGAACATCTGTCCACCCAGTCACCATAGTGTCATATTTGACACAGGACTTCGTTCCAGTCAATAAAATAAACATGTCTCAGTGGTGAGTGGGATTTCCAAAGAAAACTAAGCAATATACAAACATTTCTTTTTGCATTTTTAGGTGCAATTCTAAAAGATAATTCGTTGATAATTACTATCACCACCGGTAAGCTGCCCGTCTATCACATCAACGTTGAAATTGTGTACTGATTTGAGATTGCCTAATCCGTTGGTATTGGCTCGCCTCTGAGCTCACTTTCCCAAGAATTAAGGCACAATAGAAGTATTCACACTGTATTGTATGTGTTATTACTTGGCCATGTGCTGCTGCAATGTAACGGAATATATATTACACCGTAACAAAAAGTTTATACATTATACAATGTTATACATAAAACAGTCCCTTCATTAGCAGAGAATACGTCTGTTAACATGATCTCTCAAGAAGCAATCATTCAATAATAGTACAACAGCACTTAATTTTTTCTAATATATATAAATAAAAAATTAATGCAAATTTTTAAACCTAGAATGTAAAGTGCTGATAATAATCCCCAACATAAGTGTCAATGTAAGTATCAAAGTGCAACCAACAAATGTGTTCCAACACGAACATAAACAACAGTGAATCACATATCTGAATCAGAAAGACGTAATTTAGTTCCCTTTCACGGCATGGCTAAAACAGCTAGTTCCAAGGTGCTGTTGGTGTAACATAGCCTTTCAGTGCCAGCCATTCCCACAAGTATTGTCCAAGACACTTGTGTTGTCGTGGCAACCAATGTGGTAAAAAACTAAAATGGTGTAAAGCCATCAACAGTGAATTCTGATTTTGATGAGTTATTTTACACATGACTAAACCCACCACCCCAAAAGTATGGCTACATAAAATGAATGGGTTGTACCAGACACAATGTTGGATAGGGTTACTGGTCAAGTACACAGACAGACCTATGAAGTGTGACCAAACCACTTGTACATAGATGTGTCTCTCACAGAAGATTACTTGAGAGATTTCAACTTCACCACATAATGGTGACAATATGTTACATCTAACTTGTTTAGTTTCCAACTAAAATATTGCCATTATGACATTCTATAATAATAAAGCATGCAAACAACCATACAACAATAAATATAAAGAGACTGCTGTATCCCTCCCATTTAGTAAAGTAGCTTCACTACCATCAACTGTATCTACTGCACTCCACTTAACAGAATCACACGTAACAGAATCAGACATTTAGTAGAATCAGATATCTTGGCTGGGAGGGAATCACTCCCTGTTCCCACATTGTTAAAACACACAAAAAGTAAGAGAACCAGCTGTTTAAACTTAAAGGGAATAACAAGGCTCTAGCTGAAATGTTTTTTTTGTGTGTACATAATTTTTAATATTGTACACCTGTATGTACCATATGTACCATATGCCAACAGACAAATTTTGACCCGCTAGTGGTAGGTGATACCGAAGAATCTTTCTTGAATTTGGCTCTTTCGGAGCAGTTTAGCGATGCCAGCAGCCTTCGATCTTATTTACTTTCTCACATTCGTTTTGAAACAACCACTAATGCTGTAAACATAGGTGAATGAATGGAAAGTCCTAGTCTTGCTGCATTTCCACGTCACCAGTGACTTCACATAGAAGCTTGCCAATAACTGCAGGAAAATATGCATAATCGAGGCAAGCTGGTAGGACAGGATATCATTTGGAATTATTAATTAATTGAAGTCTTAATTGAAGAATGAAATCAATTATTGTTTTTATTCTCTTTAATAGATTCAAACAGCTCTGGCTCGAAGTGATTCTATTAAGCAAGGTCCAATGTAGTAACACCAAGTTGCCAAAACATGCAAACTGAGATATTAGTAAAACACAAGTAGGACAACAAAGTAGGACAACAAACATGAACCTACTGACGTGCACCCCTCACGAGGGAGGTGACAAGACCCCTGAACCACACATCTAATTTGTTGGGGTTGGGACAAGGACCCCCAGGACTCTCTCCCGGCCCCCAGAGTGTACTGGGGAAGTTCGGACTAGTCCCAAAGCAGTGTCTACATATTTGCGTTCCTACTGTAAGTTACTGCCCAAGTCCTACCAGTGTCCCCACCTCCCATGATGTAAGTAACTGCCCAAGTCCTACCAGTGTCTCTGCCTCCCGTGGTGAAAGTTACTGCAAGAGTCCTACCAGTGTCCCCGCCTCCCATGGTGAAAGTTACTTCCCAAGTCCTACCAGTACCCCGCCTCCCGTGGTGAAAGTTACTGCTCAAGTCTTACCAGTGTCCCTGCCTCCCGTGGTGTAAGCTACTGCCCAAGTCCTACCAGTGTCCCCGCCTCCCGTGGTGAAAGTTACTGTCCAAGTCCTACCAGTGTCCCCGCCTCCCGTGGTGAAAGTTACTGCCCAAGTCCTACCAGTGTATCTGCCTCCCGTGGTGAAAGTTACTGCCCAAGTCCTACCAGTGTCCCAGCCTCCCATAGTGAAAGTTACTGCCCAAGTCCTACCAGTGTCCCTGCCTCCCATGGTGTAAATGACTGCCCAAGTCCTACCAGTGTCCCCACCTCCCGTGGTGTAAGTTACTGCCCAAGTCCTACCAGTGTCCCTGCCTCTCATGGTGAAAGTTACTGCCCAAGTCTTACCAGTGTCCCTGCCTCCCGTGGTGTAAGTTACTGCCCAAATCCTACCAGTGTCCCCGCCTCCCATGGTGAAAGTTACTGCCCAAGTCCTACCAGTGTCTCTGCCTCCCGTGGTGAAAATTACTGCCCAAGTCCTACCAGTGTCCCTGTCTCCCATGGTGTAAGTTACTGCCCAAGTCCTACCAGTGTCCCCACCTCCCTTGGTGTAAGTTACTGCCCAAGTCCTACCAGTGTCCCTGCTTCCCATGGTGTAAGTTACTGCCCAAGTCCTACCAGTGTCCCCACCTCCCGTGGTGTAAGTTACTGCCCAAGTCTTACCAGTGTCCCTGCCTCCCATGGTGTAAGTTACTGCCCAAATCCTACCAGTGTCCCCACCTCCCGTGGTGTAAGTTACTGCCCAAGTCCTACCAGTGTCCCTGCCTCCCATGGTGTAAGTTACTGCCCAAGTCCTACCAGTGTCCCTGCCTCCCGTGGTGAAAGTTAATGCCCAAGTCCTACCAGTGTCCCCACCTCCCGTGGTGTGCAGACACAGACAGGTGCACAAGAAATGACCCCACTCACCTGACTCAACTGGTGGAAGGAAAGGAAGAGAGATTTAAACTTTGGACACATTCATGTTCACAAGTTCTCAGTTACAAAACACAAGGATGTCTGCACTGACCGTCTAGATATTTATTTAACACACGACACATTCTGTTTTCTGCTGGCTTAAAGTCTATGGAAACCAAAATGACATGGTGATTTCTGTGTTTAATTAGGTTTATGAAAGGATGGCCAATCCATGGTTTTGGTTTGTTAAAAAAATCAATCGATATATGCCATAAACATCCATGCTTTCACAAGAATTGGCAGGCAACATCACTAGTAATAATCGCTTTGAAATGAATCAGCAGTCTACTTGGCAGACTTATGTGACATGTGTATATGACTGGGTTGTAGTAGATATGCTTTGTGGTTAACTAAATGTTGTGGGCTTCCATAGATTTCAAAGCTAAAACTTTATAATACAAGTGTCTGGAATCACAAGAAATAACTGGTAAAACTGTAAGAAGCTGATCGCATGATAAATTACATCAGTAACATTTGGTAAGCATGCAACAGAGAAATGATGGTGACCGGAGAGAGGTGTAGTCATGCAACGGGGAAATGACAGTGATTGGAGAGAGGTGTATTCATGCAACAGAGAAATGAAGGTGACCGGAGAGAGGTGTAGTCATGCAACAGAGAAATGAAGTAGACCGGAGAGAGGTGTAGTCATGCAACAGAGAAATGATGGTGACCGGAGAGAGGTGTAGTCATGCAACAGAGAAATGATGGTGACCGGAGAGAGGTGTATTCATGCAACAGAGAAATGATGGTGACCGGAGAGAGGTGTAGTCATGCAACAGGGAAATGATGGTGACTGGAGAGAGGTGTAGTCATGCAACAGAGAAATGAAGGTGACCGGAGAGAGGTGTAGTCATGCAACAGAGAAATGAAGTAGACCGGAGAGAGGTGTAGTTATGCAACAGAGAAATGAAGGTGACTGGAGAGGTGTAGTCATGCAACAGAGAAATGAAGGAGACCGGAGAGAGGTGTAGTCGTGCAACAGAGAAATGAAGGAGACCGGAGAGAGGTGTAGTCATGCAACAGAGAAATGAAGGAGACCGGAGAGAGGTGTAGTCATGCAACAATGGGTGCAACAAAACAAAGATTCAACACTCAACAAATTATGAAAAAAAATTACACAACCAAAAACTCACAAAAAGGTCACAAAACAAATGGGAAACTCTTAATGAGGTTAGTGGTCAATTCCTGAAATTTATCAATCCAATTCAGGAACTTGGAAGTGAAAGATTTTGGAAAGAAGGAATTGGAGCTGAACAAAACATGATCAAACGTATTATTAAATTTAAATACAATATGGCTTATTCCACTCTTAACTAATCCTATTATTAAGTGCAAACATAAACTAATAAGCGTCTGCCTCATGTTTGCCTAGACCTGTACCTCATGTTCTATGTAGGCGGCCGTGTCAAAGGAGGAGGGCTCAGATATCTGGGCAGAGAGAACATGCAAACATAACACAAGGAATAGAGGACACAGAAACAATGTCACCAAGTAAATACATGACACAGTAACACTGTTACAAAATAGACAGGTAAGATGCAGACAGTGACACAGTAACATCGTCCCCATGCAGACAGTGATACAGTAACATCGTCCCCATGCAGACAGTGATACTGTAACATCGTCCCCATGCAGACAGTGATACAGTAACATCGTCCCCATGCAGACAGTGATACAGTAACATCGTCCCCATGCAGACAGTGATACAGTAACATCGTCCCCATGCAGACAGTGATACAGTAACATCGTCCCCATGCAGACAGTGACACAGTAACATCGTCCCCATGCAGACAGTGAGTGATACAGTTAACATCGTCCCCATGAAGACAGTGACACAGTTAACATCGTCCCCATGCAGACAGTGATACAGTAACATCGTCCCCATGCAGACAGTGAGTGATACAGTTAACATCGTCCCCATGAAGACAGTGACACAGTTAACATCGTCCCCATGAAGACAGTGATACAGTAACATCGTCCCCATGCAGACAGTGAGTGATACAGTTAACATCGTCCCCATGAAGACAGTGACACAGTTAACATCGTCCCCATGCAGACAGTGATACAGTAACATCGTCCCCATGAAGACAGTGATACAGTAACATCGTCCCCATGCAGACAGTGACACAGTAACATCGTCCCCATGCAGACAGTGAGTGATACAGTTAACATCGTCCCCATGAAGACAGTGACACAGTTAACATCGTCCCCATGCAGACAGTGATACAGTAACATCGTCCCCATGCAGACAGTGAGTGATACAGTTAACATCGTCCCCATGAAGACAGTGACACAGTTAACATCGTCCCCATGCAGACAGTGATACAGTAACATCGTCCCCATGCAGACAGTGACACAGTAACATCGTCCCCATGCAGACAGTGAGTGATACAGTTAACATCGTCCCCATGAAGACAGTGACACAGTTAACATCGTCCCCATGCAGACAGTGACACAGTAACATCGTCCCCATGCAGACAGTGAGTGATACAGTTAACATCGTCCCCATGAAGACAGTGACACAGTTAACATCGTCCCCATGAAGACAGTGATACAGTAACATCGTCCCCATGCAGACAGTGAGTGATACAGTTATCATCGTCCCCATGAAGACAGTGACACAGTTAACATCGTCCCCATGCAGAAGTGATACAGTTAACATCGTCCCCATGAAGACAGTGACACAGTTAACATCGTCCCCATGCAGAAGTGATACAGTTAACATCGTCCCCATGCAGACAGTGATACAGTAACATCGTCCTCATGCAGACAGTGAGCGATACAGTTAACATCGTCCCCATGCAGAAGTGATACAGTAACATCGTCCCCATGCAGACAGTGATACAGTAACATCGTCCCCATGCAGACAGTGAGTGATACAGTTAACATCGTCCCCATGCAGAAGTGATACAGTAACATCGTCCCCATGCAGACAGTGATACAGTAACATCGTCCCCATGCAGACAGTGATACAGTAACATCGTCCCCATGCAGACAGTGAGCGATACAGTTAACATCGTCCCCATGCAGAAGTGATACAGTAACATCGTCCCCATGCAGACAGTGATACAGTAACATCGTCCTCATGCAGACAGTGAGCGATACAGTTAACATCGTCCCCATGCAGAAGTGATACAGTAACATCGTCCCCATGCAGACAGTGATACAGTAACATCGTCCCCATGCAGACAGTGAGTGATACAGTTAACATCGTCCCCATGCAGAAGTGATACAGTAACATCGTCCCCATGCAGACAGTGATACAGTAACATCGTCCCCATGCAGAAGTGATACAGTTAACATCGTCCCCATGCAGACAGTGACACAGTAACATCATCCCCATGCAGAAGTGATACAGTTAACACCGTCCCTATGCAGACAGTGATACAGTTAACATCGTCCCCATGCAGAAGTGATGCAGTTAACATCGTCCCCATGAAGACAGTGATACAGTTAACATCGTCTCCATGCAGACAGTGACATAGTTAACATCGTCCCCATGAAGACAGTGACACAGTAACATCGTCCCCATGCAGACAGTAACATAGTAACGTCGTCCCCATGCAGACAGTGACAGTGACGTCGTCCCTATGCAGACAGTGACACAGTAACGTCGTCAACATGAAGACAGTGACACAATAACATCGTCTCCATGCAGACAGTGACACAGTAACGCTGTCCCATGCAGACAGTGATACAGTTAACATCGTCCCCATGCAGACAGTGATACAGTTAACATCGTCCCCATGAAGACAGTGACACAGTTAACATCGTCCCCATGCAGAAGTGCTCCACATAGTAACATAACCATTTACAGGCCCCATAACAGTGTAACTATCATACAATGTATAAGACAGCACAAGTGTAAACATCATGCAGTTGTTACTGTAACAGCAGACACCATTTAGCAACATATAACATGCAGCATTCCAAAAACACTGTGAAATAGTAGATCTTGTGTAGTTAAATAGTAGACTATTTGTGAACTACGTGACCATTTTTGAGCATTCATAAAACAGAGTCCATGGTTGCAGAAATAGCATGAACAGTGTTGACGGGTTGTAACAAACCCACCTTATTCATGTGTATGACGGTGAACAAGACCCACCTTATCCATGTGTATGACGGTGAACAAGATCTACCTTATCCATGTGTATGACGGTGAACAAGACCCACCTTATCCATGTGTATGACGGTGAACAAGATCTACCTTATCCATGTGTATGACGGTGAACAAGATCTACCTTATCCATGTGTATGACGGTGAACAAGACCAACCTTATCCATGTGTATGACGGTGAACAAGACCAACCTTATCCATATGTATGACGGTGAACAAGATCTACCTTATCCATGTGTATGACGGTGAACAAGACCAACCTTATCCATGTGTATGACGGTGAACAAGATCTACCTTATCCATGCATATGACGGTGAACAAGACCAACCTTATCCATGTGTATGACGGTGAACAAGACCAACCTTATCCATATGTATGACGGTGAACAAGATCTACCTTATCCATGTGTATGACGGTGAACAAGACCAACCTTATCCATGTGTATGACGGTGAACAAGACCTACCTTATCCATGTGTATGACGGTGAACAAGACCTACCTTATCCATGTGTATGACGGTGAACAAGACCAACCTTATCCATGCATATGACGGTGAACAAGATCTACCTTATCCATGTGTATGACGGTGAACAAGACCAACCTTATCCATGTGTATGACGGTGAACAAGACCAACCTTATCCATGTGTATGACGGTGAACAAGACCAACCTTATCCATATGTATGACGGTGAACAAGATCTACCTTATCCATGTGTATGACGGTGAACAAGACCAACCTTATCCATGTGTATGACGGTGAACAAGACCTACCTTATCCATGTGTATGACGGTGAACAAGACCTACCTTATCCATGTGTATGACGGTGAACAAGACCAACCTTATCCATATGTATGACGGTGAACAAGATCTACCTTATCCATGTGTATGACGGTGAACAAGACCAACCTTATCCATGTGTATGACGGTGAACAAGACCTACCTTATCCATGTGTATGATGGTGAACAAGACCAACCTTATCCATATGTATGACGGTGAACAAGATCTACCTTATCCATGTGTATGACGGTGAACAAGACCAACCTTATCCATGTGTATGACGGTGAACAAGACCAACCTTATCCATATGTATGACTGTGAACAAGATCTACCTTATCCATGTGTATGACGGTGAACAAGACCAACCTTATCCATGTGTATGACGGTGAACAAGACCTACCTTATCCATGTGTATGACGGTGAACAAGACCAACCTTATCCATGTGTATGACGGTGAACAAGACCTACCTTATCCATGTGTATGACGGTGAACAAGACCAACCTTATCCATGTGTATGACGGTGAACAAGACCTACCTTATCCATGTGTATGACAGTGAACAAGACCAACCTTATCCATGTGTATGACGGTGAACAAGACCTACCTTATCCATGTGTATGACGGTGAACAAGACCTACCTTATCCATGTGTATGACGGTGAACAAGACCAACCTTATCCATGCATATGACGGTGAACAAGATCTACCTTATCCATGTGTATGACGGTGAACAAGACCAACCTTATCCATGTGTATGACGGTGAACAAGACCAACCTTATCCATGTGTATGATGGTGAACAAGACCTACCTTATCCATGTGTATGACGGTGAACAAGACCAACCTTATCCATGCGTATGACGGTGAACAAGATCTACCTTATCCATGTGTATGACAGTGAACAAGACCAACCTTATCCATGTGTATGACGGTGAACAAAACCTACCTTATCCATGCGTATGACGGTGAACAAGATCTACCTTATCCATGTGTATGACAGTGAACAAGACCAACCTTATGCATGTGTATGACGTTGAACAAGACCCACCTTATCCATGTGTATGACGGTGTCTCCGAGTGACTCCCGGGCGAAGGGAGACTCGAGGTGGCTACTGCTCGTGCTTGGAGTTGACTGGGAACTTGTGATCTCAACATTCTCAAGGTAGTCAAAGCGACAGCCGTGGGTGGACGGACGCCAGCCATCTGCTGACATGGGCTGCAGTGCTGCCATCTGTTGGGCTTTATGTTCGCGTTTCACCATCGCCTGAGCTCGCTGAGCATACACATGGGCCTGCAGCAATAATCATCATTTGTTTTTTTTGTCTGATATTACTGGTAAAATTAACTAAGGCCTTTGCTTGAGACGCACACGAATGCCCATCCTCGGGGGGAGGGGTGTTTGAATTAACCCGTTTTTGAGAGAATTTTTTTCAACTGTAATTTTTTTTACAAATCGTCCCAGAAATCCCCGGGTGATATGCTCAAACCTCCTTTTGAAACCCTGAGGACAGGCTTGATATACTGTCTCACTTTTGCAAAAAAGGGGAATTTTTTTTCGTAACTTTCATTGATAAAGGTTACGAAAATATGTGCAAGATTTCAGACATTTGCTGTGAGACCGTGCCACTTAATGCAAAACCGTGAGTCTCAGGGCTTATGCCAGTGAGTTAGTATTCTACACAACAATCTTGTGCTGATATGCCAAATCTGCACTTACCTTGACTTCCTCGTCTTCAGAGGTGGCAAGACTCTCACTAGGAGTCAATTCTGATAGGTTATGGCGGGCTGGCGGGGCAGACCACGACATCTCCGACTGAGAACACACACACAACACAAGTAGAACACATATCAAACAACACTTCTAGTCTTCAACAACCATTCAGCTGTACTTCAGACATGTCCACAAATCAAATCTTTCACAACAAATTTCTTGTTTGGATTTTACAATCTGCAGTTATTCCACATACAGTCGAGCCTCGTTATAACGCGGTGGTCGGGGTCCACGATTTCAGACTGCGCTGTAAGCGAGGCGCGTTAGGTGTTCTCAAATCTTCCACCAGGGAACTACTAAACAACAGCGATCACGCCCGCGCACCAAGTCCAAGAACGCTGTTGAAGCCCTGTGTGCTTGCAGCACTGTCTTATATGCCAATATGCAGTTTATGGAACTTATTAACGGGAGACTCGGGTCGGATTTGACGGATTTTTTTGTAAGTTGCACTGTCGAAATAAACACGTTTCTCTCATAAAACGTGTCTTTTGTATGATGCCTATGTCTTTGTTTTTGTCAAATGAACCGAGACTAATGGGACATTAGGTGATTTTCCGCGAGCCATTGCATGCCGGAAAACGCTGCCATTCCAACATGGCGCATATCACGGGAAAGCCCAATTTTCGCTCAGTATGATGGTACAAACAGTTTTAAAATGTGCCCGGAGGTATCCGAGTAATTCTGACTATAAATGACCGCCTTTGAACCATCTCGGCGACAAAGGAATGGGGAATGCCACGACGATTCGCCGGACATCACCACGTGATGTCGGATTCCCTCAAATCAAGCGCTCTAATTGGTTGTAATACTAATTTCCATCCTCTGACGTCACATTGAAATACCAGCTACGTTCGATTCGATTGACTTTTTTATCCCATGAGTTTCGTTCATTTATATCGCTTTGCAAAACGACATTATGCCGTTTGGTCGAAAGCGAGTGCGCGGTTACGGTACTGGGAGGCAGCGAAAGTTTGCATCGTTGCAGTTAGCGCGCGATGCGAAGGCATCGAGGGTTGAATTTGCCAATGAACCTGTGGCGACAACTTCGTCTTCTTCGACCATCACCATGGCGCCAGCGAGAATGGCATGCAGTGTAAGTTTAATTCTGATATGATATTCATATGTTCACTATGATAGTGCATATGATTCAGATTTATATACATTTCTGTTTTATCCAAACATCATTAGCCTTTGTGGCATAACTATTACTGTATAAATGATTTGACGCTGATCTAGTTCATGCTGTTGATGTTCGTGGTTGTGTTGACATTCAGGCCCAGGGGCCATCCAGGCACATCAGAAGCAGAATTGTGACTATGGTTTATTATATTAATTACTACAATTTGCCTTTGTAATTATCGTATACATAGCCTATATACACACACGCGCACGGGTGTGTGTGTATAATATGGCAATGCCAATAAAGTAAATTGCATTCAATGCCATAACCCTGCATACGTAGGAAGGGGGGGGCTTTTGTTGTTGAACATGTCTTGAATACTTTTTTGTTCATGAAATACTGTGTATTTTTTTTAGGCATCAAGGCGGTCATCAACAGTACCAGCTGATCCGTCTCGGAGACTGTCTGCCTCTGAACGGAAGTTTGGTTATGCAGATATTCTGGAGGAGATAGGTGTCCCACGATTCCTGGTTGAGGATGAGACAGATGCTGATGGAGATCTTTCAACAGTACTTGTACGCTGTGCCGTGTTGCCATCACTTGTTGCGAACCTGCCATGCACGTTGTGTAGGAAGCATATACTCTCCATCCGAGCTGTCGACCGCACCGCACCCTCGGCATGGTGTGTGGCCTCGAGACTTTCTGCACTAGTTGCGACAAGGTCATCAATGTGCAACTCTGTCATCAGACTGTATTGATGGGACTCAGGCGACAAATGTCCCGTTTGTCGTGGTGAGATCAGCTGTGTCGGCAACGATGGACATGGGTGTCGGGTACTCGGGACTTGTGTGAAATTTATTTTACAATGCCAATGACTCTTAACTTTGCCTTTTGACAGATTATACATTCAGTATGTATGCAAAGTTTCAATCATCTAGGTTGCTTTTCAGATGTTGAAATGTATGTGCCAATGTACATAAACTTTGAACACGATTTTCTCAAAAACATGTTTTTCCTCACACCTACTGCCTCCCGTGTCACTTATCTCTGCTATTGTTTGACAGAATTGCTTGAAACTTTCTACAGTGTTTCTTGATAGTATGCTCTTGAAAACTAGGTAGTAACTTTTTAGAAAACATTACTTATATTTTATATAATGAACCATCAATGTAAAATTTCATGATGAAAAAATACATTCAGATGTAAAAAAAATCATGAAAACAATTTTTTTTTTTAAACTTGGAAAGTCAACTGACTGTTTTCATTGGGGTTATGTGGAGTAACTATACACCAAATTTGAGTCCTCTAAATCCAATGGTTACTGATATAAGTCACACGCAACATTCAATCCAAGATGGCTGCATACCATGGGAAAATATGTATGAAACTTTCTGAAAAAAATTCACAGCATTACTGTTACCTGGACTTACAATCTATGAAAGTTTCAGTTCTGTAGGTTCAGTGATAATGAAATAAGAAAATAAAATGTGTTTAGACCCAAGCGACGCCTTAACGGGAGACTCGGGTCGGATTTGACGGATTTTTGACAGTAAAATGAATTTCGAGTTGTTGCTATTTCCGTGTATAAATATTATTCAACTTGCCATTCATGTAAGTTGCACTGTCGAAATAAACACGTTTCTGTCATAAAACGTGTCTTTTGTATGATGCCTATCATTGCTAAGTCTTTGTTTATGTCAAATGAACCGAGACTAATGGGACATTAGGTGATTTTCCGCGAGCCATTGCATGTCGGAAAACGCTGCCATTCCAACATGGCGCATATCACGGGAAAGCCCCATTTTCGCTCTGTATGATGGTACAAACAGTTTTAAAATGTGCCCGGAGGTATCCGAGTAATTCCGACTATAAATGACCGCCTCTGAACCATCTCGGTGACAAAGGAATGGGGAATGCCACGACGATTCGCCGGACATCACCACGTGATGTCGGATTCCCTCAAATCAAGCGCTCTAATTGGTTGTAATACTAATTTCCATCCTCTGACGTCAGCTTGAAATACCAGCTACGTTCTATTCGATCGACTTTTTTATCCCATGAGTTTCGTTCATTTATATCGCTTTGTAAAACGACATTATGCCGTTTGGTCGAAAGCGAGTGGGCGGTTACGGTACTGGGAGGCAGCGAAAGTTTGCATCGTTGCAGTTAGCGCGCGATGCGAAGGCATCGAGGGTTGAATTCGCCAATGAACCTGCGGCGACAACTTCGTCTTCTTCGACCGTCACCGTCCATGGTGCCAGCGAGAATGGCACGCAGTGTAAGTTTAATTCTGATATTTCATATGTTCACTTGTGTTTTATCCAAACATCGCCTTTGTGGCATAACTATTACTGTATAAACGATTTGACGCTGATCTAGTTCATGCTGTTGATGTTCGTGGTTGTGTTGACATTCAGGCCCAGGGCCAGGGGCCATCCAGGCACATCAGAAGCAGAGTTGTAACTATGGTTTATTATATTACTACAATTTGCCCTGGTAATTATCGTATACATAGCCTATATACACACACGCGCGCGGGTGTGTGTGTGTATAATATGGCAATGCCAATAAAATAAATTGCATTCAATATGCCATACCCCTGCATACGTAGTAAGGGGGGGGGGCTTTTGTTGTTGAACATGTCTTGGATACTTTTTGTTCATGAAATACATTTATATTGTGTATTTTTTCCAGGCATCAAGGCGGTCATCAACAGTACAAGCTGATCCGTCTCGGAGACTGTCTGTCACTGAACGGAAGTTTGGTTATGCAGATCTTCTGGAGGAGATAGGTGTCCCGCGATTCCTGGTTGAGGATGAGACAGATGCTGATGGAGATCTTTCAACAGTACTTGTACGCTGTGCCGTGTTGCCATCACTTGTTGCGAACCTGCTATGCACGTTGTGTAGGAAGCATACACTCTCCACCCCAGCTGTCGACCGCACCGCACCCTCGGCATGGTGTGTGGCCTCGAGACTTTCTGCACCAGTTGCGACAAGGTCATCAATGCAACTCTGTCATCAGACTGTATCGATGGGACTCAGGCGACGAATGTCCCATTTGTCGTGGTGAGATCAGCTGTGTCGGCAACGATGGACATGGGTGTCGGGTACTCGGGACTTGTGTGAAATTTATTTTACAATGCCAATGACTCTTAACTTTGCCTTTTGATAGATTATACATTCAGTAATATGTATGCAAAGTTTCAATCATCTAGGTTGCTTTTCAGATGTTGAAATGTATGTGCCAATGTACATAAACTTTGAACACGATTTTCTCAAAAACATGTTTTCCCTCACACCTACTGCCTCCCGTGTCACTTATCTCTGCTATTGTTTGACAGAATTACTTGAAACTTTCTACAGTGTTTCTTGATAGTATGCTCTTGAAAACTATGTAGTAACTTTTTAGAAAACATTATTTATATTTTATATAATGAACCATCAATGTAAAATTTCATGATGAAAAAATACATTCAGATGTAAAAAAATCATGAAAACAAAAGTTTTTTGAAAACTTGGAAAGTCAACTGACTGTTTTCATTGGGATTATGTGGAGTAACTACACACCAAATTTGAGTCCTCTAAATCCAATGGTTACTGATATAAGTCACACGCAACATTCAATCCAAGATGGCTGCATACCGTGGGAAAATATGTATGAAACTTTCTGAAAAAAATTCACTGCATTACTCTTACCTGGACTTGCAATCTATGAAAGTTTCAGCTCTGTAGGTTCAGTGATAATGAAATAAGAAAATAAAATGCGTTTAGACCCAAGCGACGCCTTAAACGAGTATACTAGCATCAACGTGTATTATTTTAAAATGTCACACCCTGTTGATTCTTGAACTGAATAAAACATGTACGTATACCATTATGGAATAGATCTACTACCAATATATGCCTATGAATCAAAAATAATAACCTGAATCCGAATAGCCGAAAACGTATATGATTTGACAAACATAGTATGTAAGCTGATAAAACACAGAAAATTACAATAAGTAGAATTAATAATTGTTTCACTTCGTCTTTCAACCAATCTCGACCGAAGCATAAAATTATTACGCACCACTTAACATCGATTCATCATTTCATATGCGGATGACGAATTCGTATTTTCGCGTACCGATAGAGCCTTGAGTTAGGAATTTGGCATGTTGGTTTCATGTTGCAAAAACGATTAAACTTACGATGTAATGGAACCATGTCATTTCACCCAAGTATTATGTTTGTACTGCATACTAAATGCATTTAAAACCGTTTATCTGATTCTTACTCGAGGCGTATTTGTGAATCTCGATTGCAATTTACAAACCGTCGAAGCAAAGCCAGACAGCGATTGACGTCGGCGGCAGCGCAAAACAAACAACACATTGATACTAGTTCATTGACACTGTTCGTCTAATGTTTCTTGAGAATTGTCAAAGCAATTCTAAGTAGGTTTAAGCAGGCCCATTTGGTATTTTCCCCTGGCGGCAGAATATCGGGGTCCACGACCGACCGTGTTATATCCGAATCCGCGTAATAATGGGGCGCGTAATAACGAGGCGCGACTGTATTATAGACTATTCAATATGTTTTTATCCAAGTAGTCAACCGCTGCAGTGCATGACTTGCCTGATTTAGAAGACAGTGCATAGTACTGCATACTATGTGAGATCTCCAAGTGGTACATTGTTATTGTGGTGACATCTTTAAGACACATTCAAGGCAGAGACATTTACTAAAAATCATCTCTAGATTTTACATTTAGCAAAGTTGCCATTCAAAACATTAAGTAAGTTTCCATGTAAAATATCATAGGAGAAATTAGAATAAAACTATATGACTGCAAAACGTTTCTGTACTAACTGCAACATGGCTGAATACTTTCCAGAGTTGAGTTGACTGTTACATCATGCAGAATGTAAGAACTGTACCGTTACCTTTATGTCACGTACTTTCTTCTCCTCTGGTCCGTCCTTGTGTCCTTCGGCCAGATACTGCGTGACGAGATCCTTCACTGCATACAGCGCCCTCTGGCGGAGGTAGTCGCTCGTGAGCAGTTGCAGTTCCCGGAACAATTCGATGAGGAAGTGCGGCCGACTCTCATTCTGAGAGATCAGAGTTGCGACCTCCGAGTAGATGGTCTCTCGGAGTGCCTCAAACAGCGAGAACTCACTAGGTGGCGCATCCGATTCCCTGCAACACAAGACATACATTAAAAACCTTTTTACAGAGCAGTAACTCATGAACTCTTGGTCACAATACAGTAGCCACCTTAGGACAAAAATGTACATTGGAATGTCTCTAGGTTTGGCATATCACTTTCTTCTAAATTACCACCAAATTTATTATTAATTTAACTTTACACCAGTTAATTGTTAGTCTAACTTTGACATTTCCAGTTAATTTTAATGAAAACCAGACAATTTAATTAATTGTTACCGGTAATTAAATTCTCCAAACATGCAACATCTACAATGTAAATTGTTTGCTATGTCTGTACAAAATGTAACACCAATTTAACCATTTCAGTACAACAGCCCTGATCTGCTGTGACCACTGAATACTGCATTCCCAGTGAATATGCAAGAAAATAGACTGCATCACTTCAAGTCAAGATTTCAGCAACAAAAATGCATTTTATGAATAGGAATATTATATATATTCTGAAAGTACGATAATCAGCGAGTAAAATGAGCCATATCATTTTACATTTCGTCGTCACGGTAACCAGCAATCCAAGATGGCCCCCACGGTTTCAACGATTTTGCAGTTGCTAAACGCAGTTGTATGCCAATGGCAATGACAATGTACATATTTAATGTAAACTACTCATATTGATCATGCTACAGGAGTGTACTATGATATAAAATACAATATAAAGTACATTTTGTGGAGTATAAGAAAGTGAAAAACAAGTTATATATCTGTATTTTAAACACATATGACAGAAGTGTTCATTTGTATATTTGCTAACACATTCATTGCTACTGGACCGATTCCAATCAAACTTTGCATTTTGATGGATTCTCAGACACCTTTTTCTTCTAACAAAAATGAAACTACGCATCATCCAGCATTGATAGTACAGTGCGCAGCTCATCCTCAGCGTTTACACCATCACATTCATCATCACTGATGTCCGAGTAGCCATCGAAAATACTCCCGCTGGCAGTATCCGTTTTGCCACCGGCTCGGTCGCTAAGTTCACTAACATCATTGTTGTTTCGATCGTCAGCATCCGACAAAGATTTGTCACTAAAACTATTAAATAATCCGTCCAAGACATACGGCGGTAAACTGCCAGTTGAAGTAAAGCCGTCCGCCATTGCGGCCATAGCAGATTTTTATAAACCATCATTAAAAAACGCGAAAATCTCCGTAAAATTATATTGAGCGATAATAAACGATTTCCGCTACCGAATAGCTAATTCATTCGCCATGATAACCGTATATAACAAGTGGCTCCATTTAGTGGATAATTACGAGTAAAAGCGATTTAAATGGTGTACGTTGCCAATGCCGGTATACTGGCCTGTCGTACTGTAGCATCACACACCACGAGGCCGGTATACCGGCCTGTCGTACTGAAATGGTTAAATGAAATGTTGACAGTGTAATTGCTAATTTACATAATTAATGTTGCCATGGTTGTGGGAGAACTTGTACTTACACATCACTATTGAGGGCGGGGTTGTTGACGGCTCGGACGCGTCTCAGCGAGGCCGCCAACTGGTCAGTGTCTCCGGCCATGCTGGACTGGACACTTGACCGTCGGCTCGAGTTACTCATGGCATCCAGGAAGGCTGTCCCACTGATCCCTGAACTGAGTCCTGGGTAGAAGGCAGCTTCTCGGAGGACTGCTCCCGTTGACTGACTCCCTGGGAAAATAGTCGGTTTTATCCACAATACATTTCCACTACGAATATACTACCTAGGCTTTTTTCACGTGATGCTGTGAAGGTGACATGTCTAAAAAATATTGAATAACCAATATTTTTGTACTAATAAATTTATTATGAATTGGAATTACAGAGGTTGACTATTAAATGTAAGTACAATAAAATAATAACTACATAAATAAAATTAGGTCACATAGTAATATATAAAAGGCGTAGGCACAGTTTAGAAAAGATAATTTGCTACAGTTTTATAGCTAACATTCTATATGGTTAAATAGTGTGTTATCGGGTACTTGTACCCAGAGAAGGAAATTAAATAAATGGATGATACAAGAGTATTTCTGTTAAAGTTACCTTCTTGACTCTGTGTCTTGCCACTTTCTCGTTCGTTCCTAGAGCATCTGTCCACAACATACAGCAGTGGGAATTAAAGTTGAATGGCAAATGACAATCAGCAAACTTTGAAAGCACAGAATAATCTAAGTGACGGACGTGTCTCAACAAATTTATTTTTAGTTATGTAATTATTTTTTTTATTGATATATATTTTACTACATATTTTAGCAACTATATATTTTAAGCATCTCTGACAGGACTTAGTCCATATGCGGCACAATACAAATGTATTTGTTATTATATTATTTAGAGTCACAACAGTCTACCATGCACTTTGACACATCACAAGTTTCAACGTTGTTGTGCTTAAATTTTTTCGCCGTCAAATATTTAAGCATGACAATGGCTCACAAGCTAATATGTTGCTTACAACTGCATGTAGACTGGCATGACACAGCTAGTGGACTCACCGTGGCTAAGACTTGACTAGTTGACTGGCATGACACAGCTAGTGGACTCACCGTGGCTGAGACTTGACTAGTTGACTGGCATGACACAGCTAGTGGACTCACCGTGGCTAAGACTTGACTAGTTGACTAGCATGACACAGCTAGTGGACTCACCGTGGCTGAGACTTGACTAGTTGACTGGCATGACACAGCTAGTGGACTCACCGTGGCTGAGACTTGACTAGTTGACTGGCATGACACAGCTAGTGGACTCACCGTGGCTGAGACTTGACTAGTTGACTAGCATGACACAGCTAGTGGACTCACCGTGGCTGAGACTTGACTAGTTGACTGGCATAACACAGCTAGTGGACTCACCGTGGCTGAGACTTGACTAGTTGACTGGCAAGCTTCGCGGCAGCACCAGCGCGACGGGCGGCAGTGAACTTGTGTCCAACAACAGCTGAGAACATAATGGCACTCTTAAGAAGATGTACAGCTTTGTCATGTTATAGGAATGTACACAGACAACCAACTAGTAAGTATAGAAACTGATGTGAGAAACAAAGTGGTGACCCTGCTGAGAGACAGCAAAGACAACTTACCTTCCCCGGTGAAGCCCGTGCCTCCCATCTGACTGGACCCTGCCTTTGGCCCGGCGCGGGAACGACTGGGAAACAAACAAGGGATGGATACAAGTTTAACCACTATGAAATACAGATACAGTCTCTTAATTTTTATCATAAAATCATGTCAAATATTATAAACTGTATCTATTCAACAACGCTCAAATGTGTTTTAATTAACCACAATTTGTTTAATATAATTTGACCATTAATTTTAATGTTTCAGTTGGAATACCATGTTGACATTGCGTGCGGTTAGAGTTAATGGTGTAACCAATCATGTGATCTCGCGAATGCCTAGACCAATAGACTTTGTCCCCCGGTATTGGAAACTGTCCACAGGTGTTCTCAAATGTAAAGGTCGATATTCGTAACCAGATCCCGGTAATATTTTCACTGACTGAAGCCTTATATCAGACTTTTAGATGAAATTTCCTATCACATTATGATGGAAACAAACACATTTGCGGCTTCAGTCATATTAACTGCGCAGTTTACATAAATAACTAACAGGTATTTGAAACATATTTGAAAAATTATTTAAAATCCAAGCATTTAAATGCGAATGCAAATACTCCTATTTCAAGATGTTCAACTGGAACTACTTTGTATTCCTACTCACTGTGAGCGTGCAGTGACTTCACTGAGGTCGAGTCGTGGGATCTCGTCCTTAGTGTCTGCTGCCTGGATCGTCTCAATACAAATACTCTCTACGTCAGACTCGCCATCGCTGTCAATGGTGGCGCCACCTGCCATGGGCACCTCGCAGAACTTGATGCTGGGTTCGCTGCGGTCAGGGAGTCTCCTGTGTCTGTCACTGCTGAGGGCGGGGCTACTCTTGATGACTTCGATCGAGTCGCGACTGGCGAGCAGCTCCGTCGTCATGGGAGTACGACTATCAAAGGTCGTCTGAAGGCCTCGTGACCTCGTACCAGTGATGACACCGCTGCGCCAGGTGGCACCGCCACTGTCACCTGACACAATTGGGAATGGCAGCTCCTTCGTGGACCCGCCACGTGAGAGTGGAGCATCTGATGTATGGTGCTGTTGCTGGGGAGGCTTCAATGCTACTGCCTTCCCTGGTGACGTGTGCTGCTGGAATTCAAACGGCTGGCTCCATGATGACCCTGCATCATAGCTGGTGCCCCCTGGTGGCACCCACTGGCGCCCCCTACCCAGCGGCGAGCCAGTGGGGCGAGGTCCTCCGTGTCGGGTCGATGCAGCATTGTTCTCCCATGCAAGATCAAGGGTGAAGTCAGTGTTGTTGCGTACTTGGCTACCGACGGCCCCTGCGGCTAACCAGCACTCGAGCTGTGAGAAACGTTGCACCAGCTCCCCCTGCTGAGACAACAACTCATTAAACGAGTGGCTTAAATTGGCGATGAGTTGTTGCTGTTGTCGTAGCACTTGGGTGGTGCCAGAGACCGGTGCTAGCGGTGCACTCAGCATGTCTGGCACTGCCGACACCATGGGCGGCACAACTTCTGAAAATAACACAAAGTCAAGATTGTATTTCCTTGGATGATTTCAAGTCAGGATGATTTATTATAGTACCCCGGTAGTCGTGATAAATGAATACATAGAAAGTAGAACACACATTAAATAAGATAAGACATTTGTATAGCGCCATAAATCTAGATAAATCCATTCGGAGGCGCTTAAAATTTTTTATATGCAAAACAAAAAAGTTATGTTAATGATGATAAATTAATTCAGATAGAAGAGAATATATTATATTAAAAGAATAAGTTATATAGAAGATAATTATTAAAGATATATTATAATAAAAAAGTAAAAACATGGTGTAAAATTTATATAAAAACATGTAAAGATAATAATAAAAAATTAATATTAAATATAATTAAGCAAGCATTAAACAAGCAAAACAATAAAAATAAATAGGTGGTGCTTATGATGCATATGCAACCCGGAAGAGATGCGTTTTTAGGAGTCTTTTAAAAGTCACACGGCAAGAGATTGTCTTCATCTCGCTTGGAAGTGCATTCCACATACATGGAGCAGAAACCAAGAAAGTTCTGTCGCCGAATCTGCTACGAGATGGCGGCACATACAATTCATTGTTTGTAGCCGAACGCAACACATGAGTAGCTCGTTGTTCGTGGAGTAGGTCAGTTAAGTAAGCTGGTGCCTGTCCGTGTTGAGCACGAAATGTCAGTAGCAGAATTGCGTGCCACACAATCAATCGTGTGGCATTACATATCAATCTTCGCACAGAAGAAGTTTGAGAAACTTGTTGCAAGATCGTGCATGTTGTCATTAGCAGGTAGACATGGGGACTTTCTTTGCTGCAGCAGTCCGTTTAACAAACGTTTAAATATTACAATTACTATAATAAGGGTCCCCACAACAAGCAACTGTCCCTCTACAATACATGTGTACTGCATTTTTATTTTGTTGGTTGATTACTTGACGTCAGCAGACATTGATTGAATTTAGTAATACTTAATACCATTTATCCAAATCTATACACAATTTGTTTTATAATTTTTTTGTCACAACTACATCTACATTTGATTTGCAAGAAACGTTTCTATTTGGTAACATATATTTCTGACCATTTTTTTTTTTTTTTAAACCTGGTATATGATAAACAACTGGCTTCAAAATGAAAAACTCTACCCTCGGAGTGACCAGTGACTGCGAGAACTAGGTTCTTACCCTTGGAGTGACCACTGGTTGCGAGAACTGGGTTCTTACACTCGGAGTGACCAGTGGCTGCGAGGGCTGGATTCTTACCCTCGCAGTGACCAGTGACTGCAAGGGCTGGGTTCTTACCCTTGGAGTGAACAGTGACTGCGAGGGCTGGGTTTTTACCCTCGGAGTGACCAGTAGCTGCGAGGGCTGGGTTCTTACCCTCGGAGTGACCCGTGGTGCCAAGAGCTGGGTTTTTACCCTTAGAGTGACCAGTGGCTGCAAGGGCTGGATACTTACCCTCGGAGTGACCAGTGGCTGCAAGGGATGGATTCTCTCTCATCAGGATGTGTAGTAGCTGGGTCACATTGTTGAGGTCACTCCGAACAGAGGTCAGCTGTTGCTGCAGGTAGCGGGTGGTCAGAGGATCCATGGCCTCCTTGTGGTTGGGGTGACGCGGTGACGACTTCTGTGTGTCATCAACACCATCATTAACATCTTTAGTATGGTAATATCAGACTCACAAGTTGGAGATTCAATCTCTGCCCAAGGGAAGAAAGAGAAGTGTCGACACCTAGAGGAAAATTTCTGAATGTGAATTAGTAATCGGCACACCCCAATTAAAAGTTCTGATGGGGAATGGCACCAAGGCGAGTCTCACTTTGAAGCTAGACATGTTACTGGAAGGTCTCCTTAGAGAGCTATCCTCCCAGTCATCAAATCATTGTCAAGTCTCCAAGCCCAGTTTTAAATCAATCAATATTGCGGCCAATTGATGCATGTAAAATGTTAGTCAGATGCCTTCATAGCAATTCACTCAGTCTGATGCCTTCACAGCAATTCACTCAGTCTGGTGCCTTCAAGGTAATTCAGTTAGGATTTGATGACGAAATGACATTAATTCTTCCTGAGCAGCAGCGTGACTAAACACCTGCCACGGAAGTTGAACTACCTTGGCAGTGTCCCAATCAACAAGTCTGTCTGAGGTGAAGTGTGATGAGTTTCAAGTGGTCCAAAAGACCAGACACTGCACTGTATAAGAATGGCATTTCAAATAGTACTTTTATTGGTCATGCCTCAATAATGTTTTGACATTATCTTACCGAATGTTGCTTGCGACGTGTTGTGGTCGCTGGTTGTCTAATGGCGCCACCTCGAGTGTCACTGAGGAACATGTCTGATTGCGATGAGGGCCAGTACCGGCGACTACTGGCAGCGTAGTCTCCCTCCTGCTGCAGCTCTACACAACACAACACATGGAGCTCATTTAAGGGGCACGCATCTCTCCACAGCCCCGTGGTTCACACCACTCGCCATCACTGCTCCGCGCCTAAATACCTTCAGCAGGCAAACAGTTAATTTTGTCGTATTTTTTCTAAATTTAAATAATCGGATGTTTTTACTACCCCAAAGAAACGGATTTCTTAGCCAGATTCCACTTGTAAACATTTCTATTGAAATATAATTAATACTTCAGGACAATACTGCAAAGGAACCTGTTAAGATCTTAACATTTGATGCCGTACATCAACAATAGCCAAAATCAATGGGTTCTCACTAGAATACCATGGTTTCTGAATATTTAGCTATATCATTAGGTTCATCAAATCAAAAAATATGTTCTCAAGTGATACGACACACACATAACAGTCAGTGTGGCCTCATCCAACAGCATAAAACAAATAACATTAACGATACTGTTTGCAAGGTTTCACTTTGCCTCCTCGCCACCTACCTCTGCCTGTCTGAGGGGCACTGCGCACTTTGCTTCTCCGCCGCCTTTGACCGACATGCTGGCTGTTAGAAGGCATTGACGTCTGACGCCGTCGACTAGCATACTCATCCTCAATGGTATATGTAGCATGGTCGTCAGATTCACCATTTGCCTCCTCCTCTTCCTCCACCTGCATGATGCCATCACTGGGATAGCCTACACAACATATGCCATTGCCTTGATTTTATGTTTCATTTCATCACAAAATATGTTTTTTTAAATGATCCTGTACACGCAGTAATAAAATATGTGCACTTGATATTTGTTATTTTATTAACAAGGGTAAATTCTGTTACACATATTCAAATATTGTAACTGCACTTTATTCTGTTACATATCAGTATTGTATTGTATTGTAACTTTACTGTTACGTGTCACCTGTAACTTAATTACCTCACATGTCACATGTAACCTTATAGTATAACTTCCAATATTTTAGTCTATGTAACCATAAGGGTTAAACTATGCCATAAGGGTTAAACAAGCCCGATGCAATGCACACATCGTCAAACTAACACGTTGGTAACTACATTGACATTATAGACATGTACAACTGTCGCAATTAAAGCAATTAACCCTAATTTAGAGAATGACACTGACAACTAAACCGACAGAGTGACATAAACCGACACTGACCATCATCATTGTCATCGTCGCACTCCTGCCCGTCTCCGCTAACGTTCTCGTCCTCCTCTATACTCTCAAGGTTGTCCACTGTTGAGCCGCCCCAGGTCGCCATGGTAACGTCCACACTTGCACTGGCCCTGCAACCAGACGGTGGGTGGGTTGACAATCAAACCTGACATCATTACACATTGACTCTCCTTCACTGACATAGACACTCAGTAGTAGACTTTTAGTTTCTCTTATCAAAGACACATACTTCCTACTTCCTACATACAGTCATGCCGCGTTATTCCACGCCCCATTATAACGGAAATTCGGATATAATATGGTCGGTCGTGGACCCCAATTTTCGGCTGCCAGGGGGAAATGCCAAATGTGCTTGTCATTCAGGGACGATCGTGTGTTTATGCTACGATCACCGCACTGATCTATTTCATAACTAGTACTTGTTTTGTGTGATGCACAGTCGCGCCCTGTTATTACGCGGATTTGGATATAAGGCGGTCAGTCGTGGACCCCGATTTTCTGCCGCCGGGGGAAAATGCCAAATGGACCTGCTTAAGCCTACTTAGAATTGCTTTGACAATTCTCAAGAAACATTAGGTGAACTATGTCAATGAACGTGTGTCAATGTTTTGTTTGTTTTGCGCTGCCATCAACATCAATCACTGTCATTGGCTTCGCTTTGGCAGTTTGTAAATTGCAATAGAGATTCACATATACGCCTTGGATAAGAATCAGATAAATTTATGCATCGGTCAAGATCGGTTGAAAGACGAAGTGAAGCAATTATTAGTTCTACCTATTGTCATTAGTTCTACCTATTGTCATTAGTTCTACCTATTGTTGTTTTCTATGTTTAATCAGCTTTCGTACTAAGTGTGTCAAATCATATACGTTTTCGGTTGCTCAGACCCAGGTTATTATTTTCGATTCGTAGGCCTATTGGTCCAGTACATCATGGTAGCAGATCTATTCCATAACGGTATACATACGTGTGTTATTCAGTTCAAGAATCAACAGGGGCTTACATTTTAAAATTATACACGTTGATGCTAGTTGGCTCGTTTTAATAAGCTCTATAAACTGCGTATTGGCATATAAGTGGTTTCGACAGCGTTCTTGGACTTGGTGCAGTGGGCGGCGATTGCTGTTGTTTAGTAGCTCCCTGGTGGCAGACATGGGAACACCTAACGTTACTCGCGTACAGCGCGGTCTGAAATCGTGGACCCCGACCACCACGTGATAACGAGGTTCGACTGTACTTGTAATTTACAAACCGCTTCAGCAGTTTGTAAATTGCAATCGAGATTCACAAATACGCCTCAGATAAATAGTCTTAAAATGCAATTTAGTATGCAACACCAATATAACACTGGGGTGAAATGGCAACCCAAGGTACTACCAGTGTGTGAAAATATGAATTTGTCATCCGCATATGAAACGGTGAATCGATGTTAAGTGGTGCATCGTGAATTTATGCTTTGGTCAAGATTGGTTGAAAGACGAAGTGAAACAATTATTAATTCTACCTATTGTCGTTTTCTATTTTTAATCAGCTTTCACACTGCATGTGTCAACTCATATAAGTTTTCGGCTGCTCAGGGCCGGGCTACTATTTTCGATTCATATTAGTCCAGTATATCGTCATCATCGTAGCAAATTGATTCCATAACTGTACATACATGTATTTTATACAGTTCAACATTCAACAGGGTGTGATATTTTGAAATACTACACATTGATATCAGTTGACGCGTTTAATAAGCTCTATAAACCATGTACTGACGTATAGACAGAGCTGCCAGTGGCTTCGACAGCGTCCTTGGACTTGGTGCAGCAGGTGGCGATTGCTGTTGTTTAGTAGCTCCTCTGGTGGCAGATTGGAACTGGAACCTTGTCTAACAATTACTTTTTCTGAGGAAGTGACATACTGATTTCAATACTGAATCCATACCAAGACAATTTAGAAAAAGACAATTTTAAAATGAACTTGGCATTATGACTACTTTTATCTAAGTCAATAGTTAGTCTTATTTCCTAGGTTCCATTGTACACAAGTGGATGACTGGCCCAGCATTTCAATCCGGCACCCCCTCATCTCAAGGGTAACATCATTCCTGTGGCTGTAACTCACCCAAACGGGTCAGACTTGGCTGAGAATGACATGTTGTCGCTCTGAGTGTCCTGGTTGCGGGAGTACTGCTTGCGAGGCCTGTCCTTGCTCATCATATACTCCAATTCTCTCTTCTTCTCTCTCAACTCCTCACGCAGCATGCGCTGTTGTCTCATGCGGTCGTACAACTCCTCATTGGACACCACGGCTACAAACACACACAATGTTGTCTCATGCGGTCGTACAACTCCTCGTTGGATACCACAGCTATAAACACACACAATGTTGTCTCATGCGGTCGTACAACTCATAAATATTCATTGGGTCGTACTGTCGGTACACCCAAAAGACAGAACAGCAAAGCCAGCAAAGTGTGGGGTGGTTTATGACATACAGTGCCCAGAATGTGACCAACACTATATAGGAGAAACAGCCAGAACACTTGGCACAAGAATCAAAGAACATCTATCTTGTCGCCGACCTCTATCAGCTATAAGTGAACACAAACTGAACACAGGCCATCAGTGCTCTATGAAGGACGTTAAATTCTAGACCATGAGGAGAACTGGTACAGGAGGAAAATAAAGGAGGCGATTAACATCCACAGAGAGAAACCTACGCTGAACTGAGACATTGGCCAGGAGCTCCCACCAGTCCTGCTCCAGCTTGTGTCACATGACATTGGTCATGCGACACATCTGTAACTGCAGTCTGCTGAAGACCGCGGGAGGCGGTCGAAATATACAAATCTAACACTAAGTTTCTTGAGAGGTAATTACGTTTAACTTAAGACTTGATAATTTGATATAACATAGTACAAAAAATATGTGGTAAAGTGACTAGTGACGTTACACAATGACATGGTATATTTATGAATACTCACATATCACAATAAAAAAAATTTCCCAAAAAATTACTTCAATCATCATCATCTGATCGAAAGACTTTGAGATTTGATGGCTCACCATTCAGCTCTCTCCTTCATACATACAGTTAATTCCTCTGTAACTGTCACACCAGCATCTGATTTTAGGACCACAACATAGCTAAGAGCGGGCCATCCCTTTGAAGCGTGTCCGTATTAGTTTTGACAATGGTGTCCCCGCTTGCCTTATGTTGTGTCCAGCAAACCACATCCTGCGCTCCTGGATCTTATCTGTTACCCTCATCATTGTTCCATACAGCTCTTCATTAGTCACATGCTCTTTCCAGTGAACATTGAACACTGAACACCATTCGCAGTGTCTAGTGTAGCAGCCAGTCAACTGCTTTTCCAGAGATTTGGTCAGTGTCCAGGCTTCCGATCCACACAGGAGCACTGATTCCATAGTTGCCACGAAGAGACATTCCTTCAGGTTCCTTGAGATATTTGCTTTCCATATTTTCTTCATCTTGTTTGCGGCAGTCCACGCAAGGCCTTTTCTGATGCGTATGTCCGCCTCAGTGGAATGACCTCAATATAAGAGGATAGAAAAGAACTAATACAAAACAAATGGCTTAGAAGGAATGAACAGCAAGACAGTTTTGCCTGCTTCCCATTAAGAACTTGTTAGACGTACAACGGTCACCGTAGCACATAAAAAAAGTTGAAAACAAAGTCTGCAGAGTGACGTACTTTCCAGTGGTTCCTGAAACGTCACTTGCGCAGTCTCTGGACCGCCCCTGCCAGTAGTGGCTAGGCTGGTGGCGACCTCACTGCTCACATGGTGTGACCTCTGTTCACCGCCGTCATTCTGTTGATGCGACTGCCGCTTGATGGCGCTACTGGTGCTGGTCGCAGTAGCGTCTTTCTGCTGAGTCCTGTCAGTGCTACTATGGACAGCAGCTGCCTGTAAACACGGAATACATCTGCCAACTTGACACATGATGACTCCTGAAATAATAAGATGACTCCTGACAAATCTGATGATTTCTAACATTATACAAGGATCCCTGACTTAATATGACACCTGTAATTATACGATTCAACATAATACGTTGATTCCCGACATGCCAGCAACTCTAATACTAGTCTACACTTGGATTTCAAGACATAACAAAATTAGTATCCTCATAACTAACAGAAAACCACAGAAATATAATGACGAGATCGTGCTGCCTGGATAACTAGAACCAACAGAAAGAAGACCGAGACACTCACAGCCTCGGGCAGTGTCTCGTGCAGTCTCTGGAGCTCGTCCTGGATGGCCAACAGCTTACACTTCTCATCCATCAGCTCCTCCAGGGTGTGCTGCTGTTGCTTCACTTTTGCTTTGTAGAACGCCTCTCTACACCACATCGACAGACGAACAGACGCAAATACACAAACAGATAGTCACTTTGTACGTCACCAGATCCAGTAAAATTATTTAATAGTTTGTCCAATGACCGTAACAAAACTAAATAACACATTTGCAAGCTAGCACACTGTAGCGGGTGCTAGAGAGGTTCAATTCATTTGCAAAAAGATTCTAAAATGAGACGAGAAAGGAAGGACCGGAATACAAATAATATGAAAGAATTGCGTTTATCTATCTAAGACTCATATGAAAGAGAAACTGCCAAACATGCCACAGTACCTTTGTCCAAATGGACATCCTGTCACCACCGCAGGTTGCGGCACAGCTGCAGCCACCATGCCACCACTGGCGCCACCTGCAGGCCTCGAGTGTGGAACGACAGCCGTGACTGGGCGGGTGGCAGTGTCAGTGTCATCCAGGCTGACGTCAGACGCCAGCTCTGCGATGCTGCTTGGCAGTGTCTGTAAGACGGCGTCTGAGGAGGACTGCTGCACCATGGCAACTAGCTCCTGGAGACGGTGGAGCTTCTCTTTCGCCGTCTGAAGTCTCCTGTAATGACACATTTGTTTTTTATTTTGTATTAATGTCAAACTTTGTGTTCTTCCTTCTTGCTCCCTTTATAAAGGGGTGAGGCCCCGGCTGTTATCCCTCACCACTTCCCTATCGGCAACCTTCCCCTCCACTTGTCAGTTTACATGTAATGCATATTGTATACACATATGAACATGTACACAGATATTTATAAAAATCTTAATAAATGTTTTTGTTCGTACATTTTTATGTACCATAATGTTCATTATGTATTTATTTTCTTTACACTGTTTTCATTAAACGGGCAGTTAGTCTGACGCAGCTTCAACATATTAATTGTACGTAATTATTTAAACGTTTTTGTACATTGCAGCTGTATGAGTGAGTTATGTGCGTGTGTTTGCGTGTGCATGCATGTGCGTGCATGTGTGTGTGTGTGTGCATGCATGCTTGTGTAATCATTGTATATATTTTCCACACAGAATCTGCTAGTTCATTATCATCATAACATCACACTATTTGAGTCATCATAACTTCACCCTATTTGAGTCATCATAACATCACACTATTTGAATCATCATAAGAAAACAAATTATATTTTATTACAAGATATTATTGCACAAGCTCCTACCTGACTTTAGCCATGACTTCCGGGTCGTCCTCCCACACGTCAATGTCAACATTCAACTGAGGGGCATTCTCCCCTCGGTGGATGAAGTTCTCCACAGCCCTGGTCACACCACCCTCATCATTCTCCTTCCGCACTATGGCTCCTCCCACCACTTGGTTTCCTCCCATTGCCTGAGCTATTCCCATTGCCTGGGCTCCTCCCATCACCTGGGCTAATCCCATCGCTTGGGCTATTCCCATTGCCTGCGCTCCGCCCTGGGGCTGGGAACGTCCTTTAGGCCGAGTGCTTCCCTGTGGCTGATTACGCCCCATTGGGTTGGCGCCTCCCAGCGCCTGAGCACTCCCCATGGCTGGGGTGTCTTCCACCGTGAGGGCCTCACTGGCCAACTGCTGGTAGATCTTGAGGAACTCATTCATCCCGTCTCGCTCCCCACTGTGTCAGCACACAAACACATCATGCCATCACAAAACACATTGTGTCAGCACACAAACACATCATGTCATCACACAAACACATCATGTCATCACACATATATTGTGTAACCACACAAAGACATTGTGTCATCACACAAACACATTGTGTCAGCACACAAACACATTGTGTCATCACATGAACACATTGTGTCATCACACAAACACATTGTGTCACATACAAACACATCATGTCCAAGGTTGGCAGGTTTCTGACACACCGGTAAAAACTGTGGTTTAAACCGCAGCTTTTAACGTAATGTCAGAAATACATTTCTGACTTCTAAAATTGTCAGAAACAGTTTGAAAAAGTCAGAAACTAAAAGACGACATTTTGTTTCATGTGTTTCATATTATGTTTGAGCCTGCCTGATTCGTCAGCACATGATTACAGAAATAATTGCTTTTACGAGAACAGGACAGATGTCAGAAACAATGGGCAATACCAGGTATATAGAACCCTGCAATTAATGTCAGCAAAAACTGTGGTTTAAACCGCAGTTTTTAACATCACGTCAGAAATACATTTCTGACTTCTAAAACTGTCAGAAACAATTTGAAAGTCAGAAACTAAAAAAGACATGACATTTTGTTTTATTTACCAGGTATATAGAACCCTGCAAGTAATGTCAGTAAAAACTGTGGTTTAAACCGCAGTTTTTAACGTCACGTCAGAAATACATTTCTGACTTCTAAAACTGCCAGAAACAATTTGAAAGTCAGAAACTAAAAAAGACATGACATTTTGTTTTATTTACCAGGTATATAGAACCCTGCAAGTAATGTCAGTAAAAACTGTGGTTTAAACCGCAGTTTTTAACGTCACGTCAGAAATACATTTCTGACTTCTAAAACTGCCAGAAACAATTTGAAAGTCAGAAACTAAAAAAGACATGACATTTTGTTTTATTTACTTTTATTTATATAAAACCCTGCAAGTAATGTCAGTAAAAACTGTTTAAACCGCAGCTTTTAACGTCACGTCAAAAATACATTTCTGACTTCTAAAACTGCCAGAAACTAAAAAAGACATGACATTTTGTTTTGTTTAATAGGTATATAGAACCCTGCAAGTAATGTCAACTCACCTTCTGTTCTCAGGCTTATCGTATTCGCTGGGCAGCGACATACACTCTATTGCATAGGTGGCGCCATCAGCACCACGCACGAATTCTGACCCGCCCTGGTAATACTGCGCCAGATCTTTGAGCTGGTCGAGTCGATCTCGCACCTCATGTAGCTTCCTGGAACAACCGATCCTTTGTGTGACAACTTGGCCAAGCGAAACAGAGCAGTTGGAACTATGATATTTAACATACAACAAGTAAACAAACCTCCGATACCAACTGCAGTGAAACTTTAAAGGTACACAGTCTGATTGGTTTCAATTGTAAAATCAGTTGTCGAGGATAAATTATATCTAGTCTAACATTTTGATCACCCAAATGTGTTTTAATGAATCACAATTTGCTTCGTATAATTTGATAAAGTTTACAACTTCACGTTGCCTGCTGAAAAGCAAGGTCAATATTCACGAACAGATAACAGTCAAATTATATTCAAAAATGTTGGTTTCTTAAAAACATTTTAAATATTTAGTTTATACTAGACAACACGATTTTACGATAAAAAACGAACAGGCTTAGTAACTTAATAAAAATGACCATTGTTCTTTCCAACTGATCATTTCACAAATAAACCTGGTCAAGATAATCGTGTTTTGACCCTACTTCATTTTGTTTCTCGTGTCCAGCATGTCAAGGACTTCACGCGCTTCTGTTGATTTCCTGTCTGCCAACGTTGCCGTGGCAACGACCTCATTGACCTGGACCTGTGATGATGTAGTGCTTCCAGCCTCGAGCTCTGTAACAACCATTCCTGACTATCAAAGAAAACTGGAACAAAACAATCAAAGTTATAATAAAACAATTAAAATTGGTTGCGGCCATTTGTAGGATATGAACACTGATGATTGTTAATCATGTCAACAAATGCATTAAATATCGTAATGGATGTAAAAAAAGTTCTCACAAGTAGTGGACCACCTGTTGGATACTTGTCGATATTTTTTTTTATAAGAAAATAACATTGCTGAATAAATAAATCAAAACTTATTTACTGTGGTGTGTGTATTTGTGAGGTACATACAAAACACAATACTAATATTTCTGCCACAGCATATCAAACAGCAGAATTCACTAGATTTTCCAAAATATTTGTTGTCTCTTCACAATAATATTCACAGTTTATTTTACGTGAAAAAAATTATATAGCACAAATAACACTCTGGCAAACACGACTATTGTAGTACCAATGACTGTTTATGCTAGATTACTGAAGGTCACTTTAATGACATTCTGTTTGGTTGTAACTGTCTCCATCGACTCCTCATTGCCACAACTAATTGTTATGTCCTGGCACGAGACATTGTTACATGTATTTTGTTACAAGTTCTTACTGGCGTCCTGGCACGAGACATTGTTACATGTATTTTGTTATAAGTTCTTACTGGCGTCCTGGCACGAGACATTGTTACATGTATTTTGTTACAAGTTCTTACTGGCATCCTGGCACGAGACATTGTTACATGTATTTTGTTCCAAGTTCCTACTGGCGTCCTGGCACGAGACACTATTACATGTATTTTGTTACAAGTTCTTACTGGCGTCCTGGCACGAGACATTGTTACATGTATTTTGTTACAAGTTCTTACTGGCATCCTGGCATGACGAGACATTGTTACATGTATTTTGTTCCAAGTTCCTACTGGCGTCCTGGCACGAGACACTGTTACATGTATTTTGTTACAAGTTCTTACTGGCTTCCTGGCACGAGACATTGTTACATGTACTTTGTTACAAGTTCTTACTGGCGTCCTGGCACGAGACATTGTTACATGTATTTTGTTACAAGTTCTTACTGGCGTCCTGGCATGACGAGACATTGTTACATGTACTTTGTTACAAGTTCTTACTGGCGTCCTGGCACGAGACACTGTTACATGTATTTTGTTACAAGTTCTTACTGGCGTCCTGGCACGAGACATTGTTACATGTACTTTGTTACAAGTTCTTACTGGCGTCCTGGCACGAGACATTGTTACATGTACTTTGTTACAAGTTCTTACTGGCGTCCTGGCATGACGACACATTGTTACATGTACTTTGTTACAAGTTCTTAGATTTAAGGGTAGCCCAATTTCCCAAAATTGAACATCTGCCATTTCTCAGACCATTTCACTTACTTTGTCTAGATTGTTTTGCAAATGTTGTTTATCACCATCAGTGTTAACCTTTCTAAACACTTTTGTGTCATCTGCAAATTTGAGTATGTTACTTGTACTGTCGTCCAAGTCATTGATATATATTAAGAATAATAAAGGTCCTAATACTGATCCTTGTGGTACCCCACTCAAAACTGATTTCCAGTTTGAAACTTCTCCATCTACTACAACACACTGTCTTCTCTCAGTCAGCCATTATTCTATCCAGTCAATTAAGCTAACCCCGATACAATGGGCTTTTAATTTAAGTAGTAATCTTTGATGTGGCACTTTGTCAAAAGCTTTCTGAAAATCTAAGTAGATAATACTGGCGTCCTGGCACGAGACATTGTTACATGTACTTGTTACAAGTTCTTACCGACGTCAAAATATGAGTAACTGTTACATGTACTTTGTTATAAGTTTTACTGGCGTCCTGGCATGAGTCCTGGCACTAGACATTGTTATATGTACATTCTTAATGTTCTGCCAGAGAGGTAAAAGACAAAGAAGCCCAGTTGCAGCTGTATGATGTATTCCTACTACTGCTGGCTGCAGCCACAGAATACGTTAGTTGATGAGAGATGCCAAATATAATCTGCAAACTGCCCACTGACCGTTGTTAGATGGCGCCCTGCGTCGCGTTGACCTCAGACACTGTAGGTCGGACAGCAGCGAGTCCATGTGTTCTTTCTTCTGCTGCAGATCCTGCAACTTACTCTCCAGCAGGTGGCGCTCCTGGGCTAAGGCTGACAACTCGGCCACGGACTTTGGCTCCTGACTGTCCACCTGGTTCACACCGTCCGATAGCTACAACACAAACACCCAACATTACTGACTGCACTCAGCAGGTTTATTTAGTAAATATAAAACCTACATGAAGTCTAATATAAACCAGTCAATGGCAACACTTTGTAAGGTCAGAGAGGTGTTCTATCAAATAAACGGAAACAGGTGATGTGGTTCACAATATTCATGTGACGTTTGTCTGTTCTTTTATTTCTGGTAATCCACATGCTTTTGTATCTCAGTAGATTGTATTTGCTACTTTATTCCATGATTCAATAATCCACATTTCGTTAATCCAGTCAAAACCATTGGCAACCAATGTGTGTGGATAAATGAGACTTGGCAACCAAAGTGTGTGTGTAAATGAGACTTGGCAACCAAAGTGTGTGTGTAAATGAGACTTGGCAACCAGTGTGTATAAATGAGACTTGGCAACCAAAGTGTATGGATAAATGAGATTTGTCAACCAAAGTGTATGGATAAATGAGACATGACTGTACATAATTTACTATTATTTAAACCAGGGTTGGCACGTTTTTTCCACCCTTGTATTTATCATCACCAGAATGAATATATAATCAGTTCTCGACAATTATAATTTTTTTGCTGTTTTAAGTCAAACTATTCTGTCAGCTGTCTACTACCAATGTTGTTATGTGTTAACCTCTACTTGCTGCCAACAGAAAAACCTTAAATTCTGAGATAACTTAAGGCACCATGCTCTGGTCGATTCTATTTTCTTTATTTTTCAACTCAGCTTATTGAAATTTCAGGACAATGTTAGTGACATAAAAACAACATTTTACAAATTAATTACAAATTTGTTTGACCACCAGGTGGCGATGTGGGTGGCGTCCATCTTGGATTTCAGCTGATTCACCGTGATTGGTACATCTGGACAATGGCTTGACCAAATTTGTTCTAACTTGGCACATTGATTGACTACATACATATGCAAATTGTGACAGTTGGATTTTTTTAAAGGTTTCCAAACAAAATTTATATGATTTTTTCAATCTTGGTAACATATCGAAAAGCCAAATTTTCCACAAAAGTCATAATATTATGCAATCTATATGTTGCATCTCAAATCAGAAACTGTCACAATATTGCACATTATATTGGGATGATATACTGAAAATTTCAAATGATTCTGTTGACAAATAGCCGAGTTCTACCAAACAAGAGATGTCTTGTCGGTCAAAAACATTTTATTGAGAAAAACAGCTTCAAAGTTTGTAGACATTTCAATACGAAATTTCACATACAAACAATAGAGCTACAGTACTAAAATTTCACACAGAGATTCTCAAGTTCATGCTCTTTCTAATGGTGTATACTGTTCATCATTTGGTTGGCTGAAAGCATGAATAAACAAAATTCCGACACAACCACACCATAAATGTGTCCATCATCACTGCCACCGCAATAACACACATCTCAATTGACTGCCAAAAGTACAGCTACAGGACCAATATTACACAGAGAGCTTCTCCAGTTCATGCTCTTTATAACAGTGTATAATATTCATCATTTGGATGGTTTGAAACATTTATAAATTTTTTTTACAAAATCACACAAAAAGTATTGGTCCGCCATCCACTGAACTAACACGTTTCTATGTAGCCACACACAGACACAACACTAGGACTCCTTGAGCATGCCCTAAAATTCTCCAGCAGCATAGTCCCTGGTTGAAGCCTCAGCTGCTGCTGCACGAGCAATTCTGCGAGAATGTCGTGCAGTTTTCGTTGATGCCTCAGTCTGTCGTTCAGCCTCGAGCAACCGCCTTCTGTCAGCATCTTCAGCTGACGTGATCAAACGTGTGCCTGAAGCAATGCCCATGGCATCACACAGTCGCCGCATGGTCACCTCCACTCCGCTATTGAATTCTGCCACTGCAGCACAGGTGGCAGAGAGAACTCGCTGCAAGCCAACAAATCCCGTCTTGGGACATTTGGCCCAAACCTTGGAGTGGAGGCTCTCATTCGGATTCTGTGTTTTGCCAAGCAGGCACCGCTTCAGGAGGTCCTTGTGTGCGAGGCGTGTGTATACATCTTTCACATGCCTAGCGACGTCTGCAGACAAAGGCGTGCCCACATTCGTGCGATGCGGTCCTGGCTGCTGTCCAGTAGCAAGTGCCTTCTGGTAAAAACACCAGCTGTCAGGTCCCACTGGGCAGCGACCATGCTGGGGTTTCTCGTCAGTTGATGTAGCGTGGTCAAATGTGGCCCACACAGCATCCGTCATAGCTGGAAGGTCGCCGCGATGGGCGCGCACTGCCTTGCCGTAGTAGGCCGTCAACTTTACAATGGTGGCCTGCGTCAGTCGACCAAAGCCCCGGCCTCCGAGGGTGATACCAGCCTTCTTCCCGGACGTTGCCAACTTGCGTAGAGCAGTGCCGAGTCGCTTGGCGACGTGGTTGATGCATTCCTCCTTATGCAGCTCCACGTCGCCATAGACACGCTTGTTGGTCAGATGCTTGAAGGACTTTGAATCGCCATCGGAGACCATTGTAGTGTATCGGAGGTTTCGCTCTAGGGATCGATTCCACAGAATCTCTGCAGCTTCGACTTCCATCCCACCAGAAGTGCCACGGAAGTTCTTGTTGCACTCTATGTGCGAGGCCATCCACGTCTTGAACCCAAGGGTGTTCGTTCCCCGATATTGCTTTTTGGCACACGCGCAGCGCTGGCAGTACAAGGAGAGCACTGTCAAGTCCAAGACGAGGCCTGTCATGACGTCCACGACACAGCCAATGCCATACAATGAATTGTGTCCCCTCGTCATCCACGATCCGTCGAAGGTCACGGTCAGATCGAGGATGGAGTCTTGTGTGACAGACGGGTCGTGCTCTCGGTAAGCCTGACGCACTGTGGTGGCTGCGTCATCCATCAGACTACTCACCACCTTCATGTTGGCAGCTGTCACGACTCGCACGTGTCTTGCATATGATCTGTGGTGTATTGGAGCCATGTCCATGAAACAACACAGTTTCACAAGACCTGCATGGCCCACACCCATGTCCATCGTCGCTGCAACCGCCTGGCGCACAACAACGAACGGAACATTCCCTGCCCTCTCCTTGTCAGTGCGATCGGATGACAGCGTCGAGTTCAACACAGCCCCGCATGTCGTACAGTAGGTCTCGTACAGACACACGAGGCCTAGACGCCGATCGACGGCACGTATCTTCAATGTAGGCGCACTACACTCAAGGCAAAGCAGTCCTTTCACAAGTGTTGACATCATACAACAACGTACAAACGATGTCTCAACGGGTTGTCGGCGTCGCTCAGCAGCACTCATTCTCTCGCGCAGTGGAAGTCCCTGTCGATAGCTGAACTTCCGCTTGGTTGCTGAGGTGGGGGTTGTCACTGTTGACGTTGATGGCTGAGGGGATTCCAGCTCACCAGAGGCAGAGTCGACCTGCATGCATAATTATGTGTCATTAGTCAGTACATCTGGTTCACAATATTTACAATAAGCATGTTCAATTTCATATTGATTATTGTAAACAAATAAATAAGACAGCTGGGCAATTATCATTGATATCAATAAAAAAACGGTTTATGCTTTTGGTAAAAAATTTGTATAATATATAACAACGATCCACAAGCACTAAAATTCAACAAACAGGAAATACTGTCTATACCTTACTACATTCTATAATGATAATTATGTCTATTTATGACGTGGATGTGATTATCTGCAAAATGTAAACAAACGATTGTACTCCTTTTTTGGCTTCTTGCCAAGTTGGATTACCTGAATATTACTCGATATTGTTTATGAAATATTTTGCCATATAATTATGAATAACATGACGCAAACGACGATAACTAATACTTACACCGAGTTCTGTTGACGATGCATCAACCACACTAGCGCTGCTAGTACTGCTGGGCATCGCCATCGGCACGTCGGAATTACCGTCATCTCCACCACCACTTTTCATCCGTTTGCCGATCGTAGAACGTGCCAAACTCAACTGTTGGCGTCGAGACTTTCGTTTTACACCGAACTGCTGCTTGGCTTTCAATTGCCTTCCAGACATTTTACGTGATTTACTCTAAAGCGAATAACAGCGTAGAAAAACAACAATGGCGTAAGGCAGGAGAAATTCCTTTGTGACGTAGTAGGCCATCCGCTAACCAATCAGCGTGGCATACTCGGGGGCGTGACCGAGACTGACCAATCGTAGCTGCGCTGACTATAGCGATGGGGGGCCTCTTCGAGGTAAAAATGCTCAAAATCTACCACAGATATTACAGAACCAGTACTACCACGATGCACTGCGAAAGTGAAGCTCTGCATTGATACCAGATAAGCTGGGTTGTTTACAAAGATGGCGGAGCACGAGGCTTCGAAACATGTCGTATTTTTCGATCGCGATTACGTAAAATAATTACTCTAAGACAATAGGCATGCTACAAATGTTCGTTTTTATTGCATTTGAGGATTTTATTCATATGTGTAAAACACACAGATCAGCAGTTAGATAATAATAGTACATCGATATGACAAAACATGAAAATGGCCCAAAAAAACAAAAATCGGGAAAAATATCGATTTTTGAGGAGCGCGCGGTGCCTTAAGAAATATAACATTAAATGCCACAACTGTTTGCTAAGAGGGAGATTAACACTTGTCAATGTCCGAGGCTCAATATTCCCTTTGTACTTTAAGGTGAGCCACAGCAGGTTGGTCTTATTGAGTAAAAAAATATATTGAACCTTTTATCTGCCAGACCCACGGTAACAAACACAATGGCAGTCATTTTGAACAAATATTGACAAATTGAGAACCATTGCCATTGTTTATAGAATAGTTTTAACATTTTTTATAACAACATTTATAGTATATAAACATACTGGACCGCACCACCCACATATCACTGATAAAAGTGCCTCCCGTCCACCACAATATATTCCTATTTGGAGCCCCCCCTACCAGAACTACAGACCTGCTCCTTGATGTCGTAGAGGTTCTTCAGGTAGTTGAGACGATGTCTCAGGTCTCGCAGGTCGTCCGGGACGACATCACCACTGCTCTCAATGGTGAATCCCATGTCAGCTGCGATGGCAGCCACCGCCGCGTCAACATTGTCAGCTGTCTCTTCTGTGCCTGTTGCGTCACTTGTTGCATCACTGTCATCTCGCTTCGGAGGGTTTGGCGATGCGTCAACTGCCACAGCTGTAGCGCCATCTGGTGCTTCTGTATTGATTCAAAATGTGCAAAAATTATGTCTGTATTCCAAAACAGGTAAAATTTATTTGAGTTCCTTCTTGAGTTTCCCTGCCCTTGGTTATGAAGGAATACCTCCATGTAGCACTATTTGGAGGGGAATCTTTCACCAGTCCATGCTAAATTGTCACACTAATCACAAAGCTAATCATGGACATTACCACATATATTGTTTTGTATACTAACATATTCTACGAAGAGATCTGTAGTATAATATTGCAACAACGGCCACTTTGAGTTTACAGGCGTAGTACTGAAACACTTCCATGAAAGAGTTTATTGTTTTAAATATGTGCATCCAAGGCCCATACACACATTCCAACCAAAGGGTGACTACTCATTTCTACTGGGCATCAACTAAAGAACATTAGTTGTGCAGTCATGCTGACCCTGCCGACATTGAACATACTTATAAGTTACTAGGGGTGAAACATCAAACATCAAACAGTCGATGTGATGCAACACAACTGATAATAATATTGATAGTTAATGTCAATAGTACACTGAACTATCGATAGTAATGATAGTTGGCGAAACAAATCAACAGAGCTACTTGTGTCACTGTAATACTGTTCATAAACATGTTTTTATTTCATCATCTTACTTATTTATAGATCTAATATAAAAATTGGTCGATTCCGTGAATGATGCTCATTCATGGAATCACAATGTTGAATGAACTGCCTCAAAAGCCATGCAATATTGCCACCCATCAACTATGGTTTGGTACTGCATTCCTGACTATTCTTTATTCTATGATACTATCACAATACTACTGCAATAGTTATGAAACTATCATAATGGCACTGCAATTATATTAATACAGCTATTGCAATAGAAACACTATCCCCAATAACAAGTGATAGCAGTAAGCATGGCTCGCCTGAGACAGTGTTCCTTGTGGAGCGGATCTCTGTGAGACTGTTGCCCGCAGCGTCCTGCAGAGACAGAAGTGTTGCTTGTCTGTGTTGAAGAGACTGCAACTAAAACACATATGGACAGCAATATTTACTTTAATATATAATCGTAATTACATAGTTATGAATCTTATGACTGCATGTATGTCTACACATTGACTGTACTCATCTATGAATGGGCAGGTCCTGCATATATGGCACTATACAAATTTGAGTAAATCAATAATAATTAATTATATTTATGCACATTCAGACCATGAGAATGTATCCGTTTGAATTGACTATCCCTCCTGAATATTCAACTATTTGGGGAATGTCAATGAGCAGTTCTAAATAAATCAGTCAGAAGCATTTAAGATAACAACGCCAATATCAAACAGAGGTGTTAATACCGTGTCTAACCAACACATACCTCTTCCTTCTGTACTAGGACCTTGCGCAGCAGATTGTACTGTTCCTTCAAAGCTTCCAGTTCGTCAGACTTCTTCAACAGGTCCGTCTAAAACAGATGGTTTCTTTAAGTCAAACTGACACCACTGTTTTATGACCACCTCTAACTGCACATTTTCATCCTTCCTTCGCACATTTGTCAAAGTGGTAACATTCGAAAGTCATACAAATTTGCATCTATACAAAGTAATCTAGTCTAACATCTTCACCATCCAAATGTGTTTTAATTAATCACAATTTTTTAATATAATTTGACCAATATCCATTCATGAATCCAACCCAAGCCAAAACTAGACCCTGCTGCTCAGTTTGCAATGTAAACATAATATCCAGGACAAAACATTCAAATTAACATTTTATGATGAAAATTGAAATTATGGTGAAATTACCAGACTTTGGATCTATTGACATAAGTATTATTTAACTATTGACATAAGTATTTAATTAAATCCCACTTTTCGTGCTAACAGACTTTAACATAACACATTTAACAATACACATTTAAAATGTACATTTTCAACTATGACTTGATTGCCCGTGCTGTTTACATTACATTACAAACAAACCTCAAGAACGTGACGTCGTTGAACTAGATCCGTACTATGACCAGGACTGGGCTGAGGTTCGCCGTCCGAGTTCCCATCAAGGTCATTAGGCCGAGGGGTAGGGTTTAGGGCAGTGGCGCCAATGACAGGACGGACACCAAACGTATCATCCTGATCAGTGTCAGAATGTATGCCCAGGTGGTCTTCTATGCGTGGTCTAGTGTCATCCTAGACAGGTCACAAAGAGCTCTGTGTCACGCAGGCTGCATCATAACTAGTCACGAGTTCAATGATGTAAACATTTACATAACATACACCTGACATAAACTAATACATATTTATAATGCTTGTGCTTATCTAAGAGAGCACGAGACTTCTTCAGAGGACAATACGTATTAGTGAAAGCTGCATTGCAGGTTCAGAAAGAAGAACTTTAAATTTCTGACATAAATTGTGTATACATATCAACTTATTTTTGACTACCTACTACAATCGTCACAACTGCCAAGTCCTCATTAAAAGTAATTACCAATATTTATTACTGTCATGAAAAGCCCCTGACATTTTATGAAATCATTTCCCCATATTTTCCAACCTGTGTGGAACCTGCATCATGACCCAAACCTAGTAGAAATACAAAAACTTACAGCAGTGCCATCTGTGGTGTCTGACTGCACCTCCTCCAGTTCGGTGGTCTCTGACTCTGTGTCATGCTGTGTCAGGCATGTCAGGCCACCTGTGTCATTGTGTCGCCCAGAGAACAGGTTGTCATCCCTCGCCACCTGACAACACCAGGACACAGGTGAACACAGAGGGAGTCTAGGCCTGCCCTTGCCACACCTCATTACAGTACACAGGTGAACACAGAGGGAGTCTAGGCCTGCCCTTGACACACCTCATTACAGTACACAGGTGAACACGGAGGGAGTCTAGGCCTGCCCTTGCCACACCTCATTACAGTACACAGGTGAACACGGAGGGAGTCTAGGCCTGCCCTTGCCACACCTCATTACAGTATCACTGAATACGGTGCTCACTGTAGTTACCCTATGAACAGCAACTGTAAAACACTGTAATCATAACTGTGACGTGTAGCCACTGTAACCACTGTTGCCATGTACAATGCTACTGAATACAATCCCAATTGCTAATGCCAGGTGCCAACAGTTCATCGTGAAATTTTTTATACATAGCTTTATTTTGGGAAACACAATACAATTTTGGCTTCACTAAACCTATACAGATTGACAGGGATGGAAATGATCAGTTTCAGTGACTTACAGAGAGCTCGAGCAGTAGTTCTAGGTACTTCTTCTCCTGTTCCTTCAGTCGTAGAATCACTTGTTCCAGCTGGCCGGCCCGATTCATGTCTCCCTGTAACACACACACACATGCAACTACAAGCAACAGCTAACACTGACGACTAACATTGGAAGATTGTCTACATCTTTAACCATTTGTTTATATATATCATTATTAATTAGATGTTTGCTTTTTGCTTTAATTCTTAATCATTTGTATCCACAAATTAGACGTGCAAACGGCAGGTAAAGGCCACTAGGCATTTAGTATGCGAGAGTTGAAGCTGCTGGGTGGACTTCGTCAAGTCCGGGTGTGAGAAGTCCTGGGCTGAGGTTCAGGCAGATAGTTTTAGTTTTGAGTGTAGGAGACGTGCGAAGATGAAGGGACTAGACGTGGATATGGCGGCAAGGGAAGAGGTGGGTTGTGCCAGTGGTTCCGGTGGGGGAGGCAATGAGAGAGATGCTAGAGCTTACTTCAGCCTGGGAAGAGGCTGAGAGGAGGTAAAGTGAAAGGGCAGAAGCAGACAGGATGTAAGGAGACGGGAGGGACTCAGATGGGAGGGAAGGCAACGAGAGCGAAGGATAAGTTAGTTAGGAAATATAGGCAGTTAGTCAGAACACTTAAGCAGACATAGGTTGACCAGATAATTCTGTCAGGGGTTTTACCAGTAATGGGAAGCAGAGATCATGGCTACTGAAACTGTCGGAGGATGGCAGTTAACACGTTAGTTCAGCAGCTATGTAAGGAAGAGGAAGTTGGATTTGTGGGGATGTTTTGTTTGGAAAGCTGATACGTTCATGAGGGATGGGCTTCATCTAAGTGGAAAGGGTGCAGCAGTGTTTGCAGATGAACTCTCAGCAGCCGTCAACAGTGACATGGGTAGCATCAAAAATATTTTTTATAGCAAACATTGTTTAAACTAGAAGCACAGCAGGCTTACTTAGAGGTGCCTCAAACTGGACAAAAGGCCACTAGTACACACAAACCAGTAACAAAATGTCCAGAAACATTTCTGATCTTAATTATGAAGGCCTAAAAGAATGTGGTTTAACAACACTAGAGACAAGGAGGTTAAGAGAAGGTAAAAAATTGTTAAGATAACGAAACACATCTCAGGGCGGGTTACACATAGATGAAAAAATATCGGACTCTCGATAAGCATGGCTTCCTTGTCCACTTGCCATCTGGGCTTTTGCCTTTGATGGCAATGTTGTTAAACAGTATTCCTACTACGCTGTCTACATACCCACATACAGTACTGATGTAACCTTGGCAGGGAGGCTGATTTGATTTCCGAGTTTGCCAAAGCCTAGATCAGTAGCTTGTCACAGCTTAAGAGCCTCATCCACCCTATCTGCCCATAGTTTGCCTTGGATGGCAATCTTGTTAAATCTTGTTACATATGGCTAATGCAGAAAGAATTTATCACAACAACGTTTTACCAATATATGGGCTTAGTGAAGGATGGCATGAGATTGCTGTAATTATCCAAAAACTTTGATAATGTAGAAAGAATTGTGTAAATATTACAAACTTTAATAAAATATTTGTTTGTCTGTTTATAAAAAACAGTTTTATCATGCTTAGATATTATGTGAACGATCCTCTAAAAAAAAAGTTACTAGTATTTTCTAACAACTAAGGTACGTACTGGGTCTAGTGAAGCCTGTAGTTTGTCCATCATAGTTGAGGCTTGTTTGATGTAGTCCCTGATCTGCATGAGTCGTCCAACGATCTGATTGCTGTCTGGCTGCTACAATATGACACTCACTCGTCATATACTATTCACTTCTAATTTCTAACTAGTATTTTAACATTTTCATGGGTATCCACAGGTCAATGTAATAAAAAAATTAGTCTGACGGTAAACACATTTATTTGTATAGTGTTGTACAACATCATCAGATCATTCCTTAGGTTAGATTGAACTCAAGACAACCACAAAAGTCTACTCAACCAACTACAACACTTCAACCACAGATCCGTCCCCGACCAGGTCAACATCCAAACACCACTCACCGCCTCATCACGGTTCAGATTTCTTGTCACTGTGTTGTCCCGTCCAGCATCCCGCACTGATGTTGCGGCTGCCGAACCCCTAGTGGTCGGGCTGGACATGGTGTTACATTCCAACGAAGAGTGGTCACGCTTGGGTGGAAGTTGGACATAACGTCCATTGTTTCTTTCTCCATCAGTGCTAGCCTACAGATCATGACAGACATCTCACAACAACACTTACTGACTTGTCAAATCTTCAAGGGCCAGTACATCTGATCCTCACAGCCCATAAGAGACTTTGACATAACAATGTCATAAGTCTAACTACATGTCTTATCACAACAAAATTCTACAAAGTCACAAACATTTCTAATCCCAAAAGTAGATACAGCTAATTACACCAATAAGCCAAGTTCCAATGACTCTCTGATTATTATGTTTTCCAGTGTTGTAAACTAGTGTCGAACTTCAAAAGTTATGCAAATTATCCTATTCCAAGCCCAAATGCAGTTTGAAGATAATATTAACTGCAAGCCATAATTACATAGTTTGTGTTGACTAAACTGTCAGGCCAGTATAAGATGGGTCATTTGTTTTTGTACAGAAAAACCTCATTGAGGCAACTAAGTTGGCAGGGGCTGCTGATTGATTTCTTAATCACACAATTTTATTATGATTATCTGAATGGCGGGCGGAAACACACAAAAATACCATACTGCAAATGTCTGGCTTAACCTTAAATGTTCATGACAAAATACCCAGAATCCCTAGGTAATAAAAAGTCACTAATACCTGACCGAAGTCATTGTCAGTTCAACTTACTCGATCAAGTTCCTCGGCATCGCTGAATGTGAGGTGTTGTCTAAGGTTCTCCATTCCCCCGTGACGAGTGCTGGTGCCTGCCCGCGTACGCGGGAACGTCAGGGGTGTCCGACGCTTCCTCTCAGCATGTGGGGAAGAGTCCTCCGGGCAAACGGGACAATCCTTTCCTTCCCACTCCTTGAGTTTCTCACGCTCCTCGTTCCCACGTTTCACCCGCTTACTGTTGTCAAAGCCAGACACCCCCACCATGGCAGTCGGCTGCCAGTGCAGAAACTCCTGCACACAGAATATTGTCAATTGCCCAATAAATAATAACAACAAACAACAAAAATAATGAACAATTATTTTATCTTTTAGACACAACTATTTTCTCGTTTTATTTGTAACCGGTCAAAAATAAGTACATTCAATGTGTAAAAAAATCATTTGAACTAGCAATTTATACACAAATTAACTTATTTTACTGTGACATGTTCCTTAGGGAATAAAAATGCTAGCAACACAATCTTTCTCAATATTTATTTTCATAAAAAATATTAGAAAAAACACTACAGTTCTACATTTCAAAATGTTAGACTATAAAAAACATGTTTCTAAAACATCTATTTGGTCAATAAATCCATAAATGGCGACACAAATTTACAGGAAACCATTTTTTTTAAATTCTGCACCAAGAATTTGGACGAGTCAACAACTAACCCAGTTGTTGAGTCTGTCTTCGACGCTTCCACCATCTTGACTCGTTCGCTCAAACTGGCGATTTGCTGCTGTTGACCGGCCATTGCGTGGCTCGGACATGGTCAACTTGGCAGCATTGCTCGATCCCCCAGTAGCCATACTGGCTAGCTGTGGACGCAGACAAGTCTTGTTGAATTATACAATATATAAATGTCTGTCAGTATTATGTCTTCCTTTCCTTCCTCGTGTTTAGCAATTACATCTAATAGGACTACTGCTCAGGTTCGACAGAAACTGTCGCATACAGACTTTGGCCATTAGCCAAAATTTTTGGCAGAATTTTTTTGCACATGCCCCGCCAACATTTTGGATCTCTCACAAGTCTAACATTGCATTCAGACTTGGGCCAATTACAATTTACATTATATCAATTCCACACCAATTACAGAAACCAAATCCACACCAATTACAGAAACCAAATCCATACCAATTACAGAAATCAAATCCATATAAATCACAAATACCAATTCCAAATTTTAGAGCAGCTTCAGGCTGCAAATTTAATGTGATTCCGTGTTTCCAAGATTTTTGCTCAGAAGCAAAAGACCGTACATTTTTTCATTTTGCAATTCCATCAGAACCTTAGTTTCCGGGAACTCGATAAGGCATACTATTAATACTATTGGTTACAAACTGGTTTGCCAAGTGATATTATGAAATCCGAGCGATCACCGGTGTTGTAGTTTCGCTTATGCTTAGCTGACTTTCACGAACTCGGCGTACAAATGGTGGCGCCACATCACGACCACCTATAAACTCATGTATTAGGCCCATTCTGCATTCGAACGACAAAAAAAACTGTCACGTAGAAGGGCATGTTAAGTTTCTGTTCGGGGATCGACCCTTCTACAAAAGCGGCATGCACAAAGCCAGGCAGGGCAACTAGAGGCGAAGTGAGGACGGGATTGCTCATATGACAAAACTAAACAAGAAGTGGAATGACAGCCCAACTGGCTCAATGGTCGGCCATGGCTAGTTTATGACGACAATCGGCGATCAATGAGGTGTTCGATAGAGAAAGCTGGACTTTATATGCAAATAAAAGTATTAGAAGAAAGAAACTGTCTTTGTGATTTCTGTTTTTTTTTGGGGGGAAGGAATCACAGAAATCTGAGGTGGAATCCCAAAATATCTGAATGACCTAATTTTGTTTAGGATTCCACCTGAATCATAAAAAATCTGCAAATTCAATCCCTGAGTATTATTTAATTTCTGCATATTATGGTACATGGCAAACAAATATGATATATGCAACATATTATATTTTATTAATTATTTGTCGTGAATAATTTGAGTTAAAAGTTATATGATGTAACTGAAAATAATTACATTTTCACCAATTTCAACTTAAAAAAAAAACACCAATTCCGGAATTGTAATTGGCATTTCAATTCCAATGTAATTGACACTCCAAGTCTGATTGCATTCACCAAAACATATACACTAGTTTCTGCAGGCTCTATTATAAAAAATTTATTCAACAGTAAGCAAAACCTTAGAAAATTCTTCTGAAGCAGCTTTCTTAGATTTCATCATTTTTTTTTATATTGTTGGATCAAATATCAATAATTCAGTACATACATTTTTTTATCTGTCAACCTTGTGTAGTAGAATTTGCCACCATTCCATCAAGTTGTAAGTTGTGTTAGTTTTATAATAAAAAACAGCTCAACAGCTGACAATTGGAACGTGAAAAGAAACTCCATGACAACAGAGTAGTTGGTGTGATGTGTCCAAAGGACATTATTTGCTCATCACAATACAGTTTTGAACTGAATGTCACTTAATAATTGCCCAAATTTGGTAGAGCCTAAATCCCCAGGGACGCAGTTCAGAGGCACATGCCGATCGAGAGGATGGTTGTTTGATTCCACCTCTGCCGTTTCAAAACTTGGGCAGTTTCGTTCGCCCCAATTTGTTTGTGTCTTTCGGAAGAGACACTAAAAAGCTGTTGGTCCAAATTCCTGCGTTAGCTCAAGATTGGACTGTCTGGAGTATATAATTATTTGAGACTCATGATGATGACATCATGAACAGGGATGTGCAAGTTATCGGCAATGACAACCACTAGATATTTCCAGTTTAACTGTATCTAATTGATTTATTCATTTTATGATTTGGTTTGGTTGGTAGTGAGCATGTCATAAGTTAATAAACAAATATAAATAACTGAACATTTTCAAAATTCAAACTGTCCTCACTCATCTAGATTGCAGGACAACAACAAGTACCTCACCTAATATGAACGTGGCGTGGTATGCAGGCAACTCACTCGGAGACTGATGCCAAATATATTCAGTGCGTGCCAACGAGTACGACCCTTTCAATTGAGTGTGCAATATTCAATAAATTATTAATTACAATTTACTAAATCGTGATATTCACTGTCGTTATTGGCCACCGTACAATAAATCCACGTTGATTTTGAACAAATAACCTGCATGCTCTCATGATGATGCACATGGTGAGAATTCCGAGTTGACATGTTACAACACGATCATGAATAAGTTATACTTAAACTATCACCGGACCGTGACGACATTGTTGCCACTGAAGCGATGTAGACTCGCGCGCTTCTCACAATTTTCCAACTATACCGGTGCGTCGCACCGGATCTATTAATTTTACGCGTTTCTGTACTCGTTATTTTCATACATGTATGACAAACTATACTTACCGTCAGATCAACTGACTAGCTCCTAATACGATATTGCAGTTAAGATGCCGCTTAAATTTGCAGAAATACAAGAACCGCAACTCCAAACCTTAAAATGTGACCGCCATTTTGCTGCGGCGTAACGATACCAAACATTGGAGGTGCTATGTAAGCAACGTAGTTCGAATGCAATGCATTTGCACTATTGAAAATTATTACTGTGTGACAATTATTGTGACCCATAAGCAAAATGGATAGTTATACTTAGTGGCTTAATAACAACTATAAAAGGCGCAATGACAATAATCGAAAAAAACATAAGCGCTTTAATACACAGCATATGCGCAGTTACTTGGGACTTGAGCAGATTTGAACTTTGATAGTTGACCTGACAGTGTCTGTCCAAGAAACTGGGCAGATGTGTCCCACTTTACGGGCTAAGTTGGCAATTGTGGACACCATTTTGCGTAATAGGATGAATTAACGAAGGTATAATGGTCTTGTAATTATTTCCAGTATGTAATCTACTTAAAATAACAACATATGAATGGTATGTTTTAAAATACGTAAACATTTTGTGGCAGTAGTCAGTACCGTATAGTCCCGCGGAGTAGCCTCATTCAGTGGCAAACGCCCAAAGCAAAGGGAAAACGTAACGCCGTGGATCCTGGTTCGGGACGCAGGCTGATATTTATTAACAGTCCCGATCTGCGTTTTTATTTTTACACGTATCACATTGTGTGAAAGACAGTAAGTTATTGATGTGGTATGGTGACATTGGTGTTGTAGTAATGCCATGTCCATGCCATGGTCCATGCCAGGCAAGGTCATGAATGTTTACAACATTTAAAAGAACAGCCAGTGGCAGTGCATGTAGATTGCATTCACGAGGAAATACCCTTTCTCACAGAGGACAATAAATTAATGGAACAAATTATATACTGATTGTGTACATGCCATTGTCAGTATGTTTAAAAACAGACATGGGCATGCCACGCAGAAGAATTGTTGGACTTAATAAACCTGTCGCTTCCTTGTCCACATTCCTACTGGGAATAAAAACAATGATTGCTTGAAATCATATTATATTATACCTTGTAGTATATTTTCAAAAGACCAAAAAAATCATTAGAATTCAATTAATTAATTCCAAATAATACTCTGTTCTACCGGCCTGCCTTGATTATGCATATTTTTCCCATGCTTATCATCAAGCTTCAAATTGACGTCACTGATGACAAGGAAGTGCTACGAAACAGGAACTTTTCATTCATTCACCATACCATTGACAACTGTCCACCTTGGACTGAAGTGAGCTGTCAGTGCAGCTGCAGATACAGGTGATGTCAGCGCACAATGAATTCAGCACGGTGAATTTGGACAGCATTCTTTGGAGACTTTAGCCTCGGAACACAATGGGCATAGTGATCTCGGCTTAAACGATTATATACCAAGCACATAAAGGTTAATATGTGTCTGTGAATAAAGCATACCTTCTCTCATTTGTTAATTGATTTAGTTCCACATTAACCTAAAATTGTTACTTGATAACCTCTCTTATAGCTTTCACTTCTTTTCGCATAAAATATGGCACTATATTTTAACCCACTGTCAGCGATATAATTAGAATTTATACAATTCGTTGTATCATTAAAATTCATATATAATATATTACACCAAAAACTATAATATTATATACAGTTGAATAATTTAAATAAATTAAATTATAACTGTCATAATATCTTGTTTCTATATTTAAGATTTTCATGTGTTACCCGTCATCAGGGGAAATTCTCCCCAGAATTTTTTTTTTAAATCAAATACATACAGCGATTATTGTATTGTAAATACACTGGAGCCACCTGCACATGGTCTCTGATCTATACAGTGTTTTTTGTCAGATAATTTTGAATGTAAAGCATGGTCTTTTATTCACACCTGCTCACAGCATTATACTTCAGCAGTATCTAGATAAACTTGGCATCCCTTTGATGACAAGTACAGGAATAACAAAACCTTAAAGTGAAAGCTAATCCATTACTATCTAAAACTGAGTAGATATTGCGTGTCACTTCAGTCACCAAAAGCACCAAGCCGAAATAATATCGGCTGAATTCACATTCACGTCATTATAAAGTGACTGGATTCATGCACGTGGCAATTGGGCTGAATTCACCATGGACCGAAATCACTGTGACCAGTCGGTGCTACTCCTGCTATTGCGATGTTTAATTTCTTACCTAACCATGAAAACGGCCACCTACAACCAACAATTAATCATAGATATACACATGTCACGAATTCAAACATTACTGTTACTTCCATGTAACGATGACAATTACAAAAATATAAACTAGCTATATCTCCTACGCTTAGCTCCATGAAGCTAGGCACAGGAGATGGCAAGTTTTTGCTTTTGTAAATTTTATCTTTGTCTTTTTTGATCTTTGGAAGTAAGAACAATGTTTTGACCACGTCACATGTGTATGCATGTGGTAGATATATGAGAAGTTTGGCAGCTCTATGTGGTGTCGCTACGGAAGAGCTGAATTCGAAGATGATTCTGCAGTATCACTTGCCACTAGCGATTTGAAGTTGTTACATTTAGTGTGGGGTGCGATAACATACCAGTTAGAATGCCAGACTCTCAAGCAAGAGGACCCGGTTTCAAATCCCACTGCAGTCACTTTGAACCTTTGGCAAGTTTGATCATGCCACATTGCCACAGTTCACTCGGCTGTATAAATGAGTACCTGCCAATACAGACTGTAGTGGATATGTGAGTGAATAGCCTTCATGCAGTAATTGCAGCATGGCTGAATGCTTCCCAGAGAAGTTGAAATGGCGTTGGAATGAACAGGTCTGCCAGGGGGTGAAGTGTAAAGCTGCTTTGAGCTGTGCTAAGGACTGGATACCGCACTATATACATGTATAAGAACTTACCTTTACATTACACTTTTTAATCTGGAAAATTGACATTGCCAGCACTCACCATAGTAATGCGAGTGAAACTATACTAAACCAATGTCATCAGTAACTTCACAAAACCACATGATCGCTTGTCTCATTAACTTCGTTTCGAATTTTACACGCGCTTTGTAAGTTAGATGCATTAAACATTCAAATTTTACCCATAAATCAATTATTACAAATTCTTGGCATGTAGTACATACAATATTAAACTTTGTATACACACTGAAAAGCGTATTAGCTAGTGTCTTGTTGTTATTCCCTTTAATCGTTGCTTTTGATGGCAATCTTTGTTAAATTCTTATGTTTGTGTGGTCCTAATAATATTCTTGGTGTAATTTTATACTGTTTTTTTAGTTGTACTTAAACAATACAAAGAACTTTGCACCAACCGTCATGTGTCAGTGTGAAGTAATTGTACTTCAGACAAGCAGCAATTGTCCGAAGTGCCAAAACACGCGTCATCCTGTGAATGTTTGGAACCCAGCAAAGTGTCACATGTAGTCGATACCCAGCAAGGGACGTCACATCATTCTGAGATGTTACAAAGAAATGTGCTGTAATCATTTGTGTTGATATCAGAAATAAATTTTGTGGAGCTATTCTTGAGGTCTCGTAAAACATACTACTTAGACATTTCCCTAAATTGCTTTTAATTGCAATGCAATTAATTATGCCACAGGGACGGGCAAATTCTTCTGAACAATATCCTAATATGTCCACAGAAGACCCCAAACAAATCGATGTTTTCTCCATTGAACATTTTTTTCATGAACTGTACGATATTTGGTAACCTAATGGAAAATGTAAAGTTGATATCCCCATTGAGGTTGACCAAAAATATTGACCCCATGTGAACATGCCATAATTACTTAGTCTTCATATTTTATTAATAAATCTGGTTTTCTTGTAGATCAAAGTTTTGACCAGTGTGAGTCATGTCTGGGAACTACTATTTTGTGATAGTTGGTCACCATGACAACCCAATATTTGAGATGGAGTTCATGCCACCAAGCAAGGCAAACGAGTCAAAGGTAATGTGTCTTATTCTTGTTACGTATAATTGTAGGAATAGGTTTTATTTTGAAACTTTGTTTGCCTTTACCATCTAATGATACATTTTTTGGCTTGGCCAATCAATATATAGGTGTATTGCATTAAATTTAACAATTAAGATCAATTGTATCATTTACATTCCTGCAAATGCAAGAGAAACTGTCTGATTTTAATGCACAGCCCATAAACTTTCCTTTCTAAGTACCTTAGAGACTACGTGTTCATGAAATATAAATTTTAAACGAGTCACATGTTTGAGGTTCTACATTTAAAGTTCTGTCACGTTTTATAGTTATCGGTTAGAGTAGAACCTGTCATCACTTTGTTTACTAGTTGATTGTATAATTGAACAATGATGATGGTCTGCGTCAGAAGGACGACCACCGCCACTTGAACCAGTTCATTGCCCATGCTGCTCTTGACCTCGTGGACGAACACATGTGGGCAACCAGTGGCATGTACCTCAAGATTGTTGACAAATTCAACGAGTGGTTTGTGTCGGCCTTCGTCACGGCCTCTCGTATCCTTTCCCACAAGGCTGAAGTTGCAGAATCAGCTCTGCTGTCTCACGATTTGTGTCATAGTTGTAGTCTTCTACATGCATTTTCTTTTAGATTTGAGTCATTTGACATGTGGCCAGACAGTGCCTTGAATTAATCAGCAATCTCCTGCTTCCTGTCCTTCTACGCAAGGTCTTGATGTTCATAGCAAAATGCTTTCAAACAGTGACAATATTTTGTGGAGTCTCCTAACATGAAATCCTGTGCCAGCAGTAGCTGTATATGGTCATCATTTGTCTAAGAATAAATTTATGATGTATCCCAGCAGCCCTGCAAAGTGAAAAATAATATCCAAGTACGTTCCTTAACCTGGCTGCAGGAATGCGGTTTGTGATGCTGCATGACACGAAGAATGAGGACGGAATCAAGAACTTCTTCCAGGATGTCTACGAGACGTACGTCAAGGTGTGGGTCATCTTTTATCAACTGTGATTCTCTGCAAAGCCACTCATTTAATAACTAGGTTCTTATGTGTTACTAATATTAATCGATATACTTGGTTTGTTTGCAAAAATATCTATAGGGCAAAGTTTAGAGACACCAACTTTTCTTTGTGAAGACAAAGTCAAATGGATTTTTTTTTTAACTCGCTAGCAATATTAAAAATTTGCAGTGTAAATTTGCAGTGAACATTGAGTCTTACTTTTCCTTCTCGTCCTTAGTCAGAATGCAATTTAACCATTTGATGTCTAAAAATGGATGCACTTAATTGACTGGAAGACAAATAACTTTAAAATGTAAAACTTGGGAGAATCTGCCAAAAAGTTTACATCCTTGACTTCAGTTAATGGGATATTTGTTGAAAATCTGCTCATATTTATTTTCTCCACAGTATGCAATGAATCCATTCTACGAACTCAATGCTCCAATCAAGTCTGCAGCGTTTGACAAGAAGTCACAGTTCTTTGGTCGCAAATACCTCGCCGGATAGTTGGACACAGTGCGAAGTTTCTCAGTTGCCATGGGAGCACACAGAACGTTCCTTGCATCTGATACTACTGCCGCACAGACAATTTATGTGCAAGATGTGACATAAAACTTGTTTGTAATTACTACTTCTGGTGGTACACATGAAATGTGGGAAGCTATTTATTGTGATGTTCAAATCGTTAATAATAACAATTATTATAAGTTATTTGTGTTCTGCTCTTGTTAGTGTTCTGTCCCGATGTGACACAGGAATACTTTGGTAATTAGACTCAGTAAGAGTGTGCTGCCATACCTATGGAAGTGTTCTGTCCCGATGTGACACAGAAATACTTTGGTAATTAGACTCAGTGAGAGTGTGCTGCCATACCTATGGAAGTGTTCTGTCCAGATGTGACACAGGAATACTTTGGTAATTAGACTCGGTGAGAGTGTGCTGCCATACCTATGGAAGTGTTCTGTCCCGATGTGACACAGGAATACTTTAGTAATTAGACTCGGTGAGAGTGTGCTGCCATACCTATGGAAGTGTTCTGTCCCGATGTGACACAGGAATACTTTGGTAATTAGACTCAGTGAGAGTGTGCTGCCATATCTATGGAAGTGTTCTGTCCCGATGTGACACAGGAATACTTTGGTAATTAGACTCAGTGAGAGTGTGCTGCCATACCTATGGAAGTGTTCTGTCCCGATGTGACACAGGAATACTTTGGTAATTAGACTCAGTGAGAGTGTGCTGCCATATCTATGGAAGTGTTCTGTCCCGATGTGACACAGGAATACTTTGGTAATTAGACTCAGTGAGAGTGTGCTGCCATACCTATGGAAGTGTTCTGTCCCGATGTGACACAGGAATACTTTGGTAATTAGACTCAGTAAGAGTGTGCTGCCATACCTATGGAAGTGTTCTGTCCCGATGTGACACAGAAATACTTTGGTAATTAGACTCAGTGAGAGTGTGCTGCCATACCTATGGAAGTGTTCTGTCCCGATGTGACACAGAAATACTTTGGTAATTAGACTCAGTGAGAGTGTGCTGCCATACCTATGGAAGTGTTCTGTCCCGATGTGACACAGGAATACTTTGGTAATTAGACTCAGTGAGAGTGTGCTGCCATACCTATGGAAGTGTTCTGTCCCGATGTGACAGATATACTTTGGTAATTAGACTCGAGAGTGTGCTGCCATATTTATGGAAGTGCAAATTGAGACAAGATGGCATTGTAAATGAACAGTGTGTCAGTTAATTCAATTTATTGTGTCATCCCTCTATGAGAAGTTCAGTTAGAAGTCAAATTATATGCATTACCTTGTTACCATGTATAATACTCACCTGGACTTTTACATAAAAATTAATGTTACAGTACTTTAGTGGCAGTCAATGACAGGTGTGTACACTAATGTGTTAATTCCACTGAAAGCTGATGTGCACACTTTTACTACGTTGTTATATATTGCATTTTAGAATTGAATGTGGTACAAATCATGCTGAATGGATGTGACAGATTATATTATTGTGTCATTTGTGTTTGTCAATGAGTACAAGAGCATAACACACGAAAATATGACCAAATCTCCGTGGTTTTGTGTATTTTGGAATCTCCAATAAACGTCTAGAAATGTGGGACAAATAAATGATATGATGTGTACCTCTGAGTCTAGTCAGAAGTGATGTAATGTGTACCTGTGAGTCTTGTCAGAAGTGATGTAATGTGTACCTGTGAGTCTAGTCAGAAGTGATGTGATGTGTACCTGTGAGTCTCGTCAGAAGTGATGTGATGTGTACCTGTGAGTCTTGTGGGAAGTGATGTAATGTGTACCTGTGAGTCTAGTCAGAAGTGATGTGATGTGTACCTGTGAGTCTAGTCAGAAGTGATGTGATGTGTACCTGTGAGTCTTGTCGGAAGTTATGTAATGTGTACATGTGAGTCTTGTCAGAAGTGATGTAATGTGTACCTGTGAGTCTTGTCGGAAGTGATGTAATGTGTACCTGTGAGTCTTGTCAGAAGTGATGTAATGTGTACCTGTGAGTCTTGTCAGAAGTGATGTAATGTGTACCTGTGAGTCTTGTCAGAAGTGATGTAATGTGTACCTGTGAGTCTTGTCGGAAGTGATGTAATGTGTACCTGTGAGTCTTGTCAGAAGTGATGTAATGTGTACCTGTGAGTCTTGTCGGAAGTGATGTAATGTGTACCTGTGAGTCTTGTCAGAAGTGATGTAATGTGTACCTGTGAGTCTTGTCAGAAGTGATGTAATGTGTACCTGTGAGTCTTGTCGGAAGTGATGTAATGTGTACCTGTGAGTCTTGTCAGAAGTGATGTAATGTGTACCTGTGAGTCTTGTCAGAAGTGATGTAATGTGTACCTGTGAGTCTTGTCGGAAGTGATGTAATGTGTACATGTGACTCTTGTCAGAAGTGATGTAATGTGTACCTGTGAGTCTTGTCTTGTCGGAAGTGATGTAATGTGTACCTGTGAGTCTTGTCAGAAGTGATGTAATGTGTACCTGTGAGTCTTGTCAGAAGTGATGTAATGTGTACCTGTGAGTCTTTTCGGAAGTGATGTAATATGTACATGTGAGTCTTGTCAGAAGTGATGTAATGTGTACCTGTGAGTCTAGTCAGAAGTGATGTAATGTGTACCTGTGAGTCTTGTCAGAAGTGATGTAATGTGTACATGTGAGTCTTGTCAGAAGTGATGTAATGTGTACCTGTGAGTCTTGTCAGAAGTGATGTAATGTGTACCTGTGAGTCTTGTCAGAAGTGATGTAATGTGTACCTGTGAGTCTTGTCAGAAGTGATGTAATGTGTACCTGTGAGTCTTGTCGGAAGTGATGTAATGTGTACCTGTGAGTCTTGTCAGAAGTGATGTAATGTGTACCTGTGAGTCTTGTCAGAAGTGATGTAATGTGTACCTGTGAATCTAGTCAGAAGTGATGTAATGTGTACCTGTGAGTCTAGTCAGAAGTGATGTAATGTGTACCTGTGAGTCTAGTCAGAAGTGATGTAATGTGTACCTGTGAGTCTAGTCAGAAGTCATATGATGTGTACCTGTGAGTCTAGTCAGAAGTGATGTAATGTGTACCTGTGAGTCTTGTCAGAAGTGATGTAATGTGTACCTGTGAGTCTTGTCAGAAGTCATATGATGTGTACCTGTGAGTCTTGTCAGAAGTGATGTAATGTGTACCTGTGAGTCTAGTCAGAAGTGATGTAATGTGTACCTGTGAGTCTAGTCAGAAGTGATGTAATGTGTACCTGTGAGTCTAGTCAGAAGTGATGTAATGTGTACATGTGAGTCTTGTCAGAAGTGATGTAATGTGTACCTGTGAGTCTAGTCAGAAGTCATATGATGTGTACCTGTGAGTCTAGTCAGAAGTGATGTAATGTGTACCTGTGAGTCTTGTCGGAAGTGATGTGATGTGTACCTGTGAGTCTTGTCGGAAGTGATGTGATGTGTACCTGTGAGTCTAGTCAGTCATATGAACTGTTAGCCAATTGTAAAAAAAATTCTAATTGCTTATTTGTGTCTTTTGTGCAGTTAATTTGAAAATATATTTCTGTACAGGTTTAGAAGTCATTATTTTATTGATTAAGCAGCCATACAATAAATAAAAACTAACGTTTCTATATAAAACGAGAAGATTTTAAAACACGTTTGTATGCTAGAATACATTTTGGCATAAATATATATGCATTATTTTCACTAATATTATAATCAACCAACAACGTGTAATGCGTCCTCTCAGACGTCCCGTTCTATCTGACGTGCCGACTTTTGGTAGACAATAACATCGGATCTAGCCTCGATTATCCAGGCTCCGCGATGTGGCGCCACCGTTTGTCGCACACCTCATCTCGGCGGATTCACGAAGCCGAGAGAGAGTCGGATAAGCGAGACTACATCGGATCATCCGACGGACGATTCATCCGAATAATAACCCCGAACAACCCACAAGAGGACGCCACCATACAACCGCTAGTTGAACCATTTTTCTCGTCTTTCGAGAATGTTCTGTTTGGCCGTGATGCCCGTCTCCTGGTAGGCGCGGATCCGCTGCGGTTCGTTCATCAGCAACGTCCTCTCGGGGTAGAGCAGTATGCGGGGGTTGTCGAGACGAGCCTGGCTCGACGTCGTCTGTGTCTTCACGAGCCTGGCTATCACTTCGGTCACTTTGGCCGGCGGCACCTCCTGTCCCGCAAACCGCGTCTCGATGCCCTCGATCACCGGGAACATCTGAAAACAACGCACAAAAAACGGTCGTTGGTACTGTTTCACGTGCATGCCCGTCCTTGGGGCTATTCGGAGGTTCGAACGAACCCCCTTTTGAGATTTATATTATGTCTACTCGTTTTTATATAGGCTACATTAAAACCACTTCCTCGACTGATTTAGTCTATCGCAAATCCGGTTTACTGGTGTCCAAATACATAGTGTGTGAATAGTTTATGTAATATCCGCAGTCGGTTTTTTAAAAATGCCTATTTTTGTTCAGATCATCGAAAGAATTGATTTTAATCGTTAGATCTGGTAAGGATCAAAATAGTGGATATCCAAAATGGTAAACACTGCGAGTCAATGCTGATTGTGGGCGTGACTTCAATCCTCTCGCCGATCACATGACAAAGTTACGAAATTTCATCAAGGAAGAAAATTTTGATTTTTCGGCAATTCTATTTTCAGTTAATGCTTGAACAAGCATTAACTAATTTACTAGTTTGTCTGATGGCCGTACGTAAGTTGTAGTGCTGCGGTGTGTGGCTGCTCCCGGACTGTACTTGTAAAGTATGCACATTTTTCGGTGATTTGAATCATATATTGCTTTCGTGTTTTATATTGTGAATGCCCAAGGAGTTCATGCGGAACATTTGCGAGTCGTTCGTGTCATGGATCTTCAGTTTTTATTGACTTTTATATCAACTTTTACTCAGAGGTGTGGCAGCTGTGATTAACCAAGCTTGACCGGAACCGGTTTCCAACCTACATGTCAGAATTACATGCTACCAAGATGTCTACGCTCAGCCTGCCGGACCGTGGTCTGTTTCACGCAGAGCGACCGACGAAGCGTGTCGTTGCCCAGGACCTTCCTCCTCGGCTTACGGCACTGCCGACATCCGCCGAGCCAACCGTGGACGGCAGCAATAGAGACGCTGAACTTGTGCCGACCACCGACCAGACGAAAGCCGGAACGAAACGTTTCAGGCCAATTACCACCGTGGCCAGCTGATGGGACAATAGGCACCGGTGACAAAGACAACAAAACCATAAGAGACTTGACGCCCACTGATTATAAACTTGTACACGTTCCTCGTAAAAATCGCAGATGTGGTGGGATCGGCCTTGTTTATCGATCGAGTTTCAAAGTGGCTGGTAACCGATGCGATGAGATCGTTTGAGTTCATGGATATTGAAGTTGCATTATCAGCAAACTCCATCAAACGTATCATTTACCGTCCACCGTCGAAAAAGAACAAACAATTAATCATTTGCTGACTTTCTCGCTGAGTTTGCTGGTTTCGTTGAACACTACTCCTGCCGTTTCGCGATTGTCGGCGATTTCAACATACACTGGGACGTGCAATCAGACAACAGTGTGAAACGTTTCGCCGACCTACTTGAGTCGGTTAACATCATTCAACACGTTCAAGTTCCAACACAAGTCGACGGACACACCATTGCTCTGATCCTGACACCATCCGAAAACCACGGTATTACTTCAACTAAAACGTCGTTGCTGCTGTCTGGTCACCTGTGTGTGGAATGTGTCGTCGACATGGAGAAACCGGTCGTTCCGCGGAAAACGATCATATACCGAAAGTATATAAGCATTGACAAGACTGTTTCATAATGATATCGCATCGTCGACTTTGACCACAGTGCCGTCTATTATACAAACAACGACTGACCTTGCCGATCAGTACAATGTTGTTTTGAAATTTTTTTTCGAGAAGCACGCACCACTACAGACGTGTCGTGTCGCCGATCGTCCACTCGTGCCGTGGTATAATGAGAAGCTGATCAGTGTCAAACAGTGTCGTGTCGCCGATCGTCCACTCGTACCGTGGTACAATGAGAAGCTGATCAGTGTCAAACAGTGTCGTGTCGCCGATCGTCCACTCGTACCGTGGTACAATGAGAAGCTGATCAATGCCAAACAGTGTCGTGTCGCCGATCTTCCACTCGTACCATGGTACAATGAGAAACTGATCAATGTCAAACAGTGTCGTGTCGCCGATCGTCCACTCGTACCGTGGCACAATGATAAGCTGATCAATGCCAAACAGTGTCGTGTCGCCGATCGTCCACTCGTACCGTGGTACAATGAGAAGCTGATCAATGCCAAACAGTGTCGTGTCGCCGATCGTCCACTCGTACCGTGGTACAATGAGAAGCTGATCAATGCCAAACAGTGTCGTGTCGCCGATCGTCCACTCGTACCGTGGTACAATGAGAAGCTGATCAATGCCAAACAGTGTCGTGTCGCCGATCGTCCACTCGTACCGTGGTACAATGAGAAGCTGATCAATGTCAAACAGTGTCATGTCGCCGATCGTCCACTCGTACCGTGGCACAATGAGAAGCTGATCAATGCCAAACAGTGTCGTGTCGCCGATCGTCCACTCGTACCGTGGTACAATGAGAAGCTGATCAATGCCAACAGTGTCGTGTCGCCGATCGTCCACTCGTAACGTGGCACAATGAGAAGCTGATCAATGCCAAACAGTGTCGTGTCGCCGATCGTCCACTCGTACCGTGGTACAATGAGAAGCTGATCAATGCCAAACAGTGTCGTGTCGCCGATCGTCCACTCGTACCGTGATACAATGAGAAGCTGATCAATGCCAAACAAATACAATGACAACTTGAACAGAAGTGGCGTCATACATCACTTCAAGTGCATCGCGAAATGTACAAGACACAGTGTCCACGGGTAAAGAGTATCATCAAAGAAACAAAGTCTGACTACTACGCTTCTGAAATAGAACAATGCGGGAGACAACAGGCGAATGTATCATTTGTTAAACGGATTGCTGCAGCAAAGAAAGTCCCAATGTCTTCCTGCTAATGACAACATGCACGATCTTGCAACAAGTTTCTCTAACTTCTTCTGTGCGAAGATCGATACGATTCGTGTGGCGCTACGTACTCAGTCTCCACTCACTGGCGCTACGTACTCAGCCTACACTCACTGGCGCTACGTACTCAGTCTACACTCACTGGCGCTACGTACTCAGTCTCCACTCACTGGCGCTACGTACTCAGTCTCCACTCACTGGCGCTACGTACTCAGTCTCCACTCACTGGCGCTACGTACTCAGTCTCCACTCACTGGCGCTACGTACTCAGTCTCCACTCACTGGCGCTACGTACTCAGTCTCCACTCACTGGCGCTACGTACTCAGTCTCCACTCACTGGCGCTACGTACTCAGCCTACACTCACTGGCGCTACGTACTCGGCCTACACTCACTGGCGCTACGTACTCAGTCTCCACTCACTGGCGCTACGTACTCAGCCTATACTCACGTCCACCACGATCACAGACCAACATCCAACACCCTGCAGGTCACAACTTCACTCGCTTCCGGGTGCGACAACATCAGACATCCTACTGCTTGAAACATTGGTGTGTATTCGATTCGGAAATGTCAGTGGTCAGTCACGTAAAGTACATCTGCCACATAACCTACTATCATCTGAGGAATATTGCGTCGATCCGATCGCGTCTTACACAGAAAGCTGTGGTCCGTCTGATGTACTCACTCGTCATATCGATAATTGACTTTGCGAACTGTCTCCTACACGGCATCCCTGATTGCCTGATCAACAAGATGCAAAGAGTACACAATGCTGCTGCTGGGCTGGTGGTCCGCTGCCACAGATGGGACCACATCACACTTCCAAGCGAGATGAAGACAATCTCTGGCCTTGTGACTTTTAAAATACTCTTAAAACGCATCTCTTCTGTGTTGCATGCCGGGAAGCATCATGAGTACCACCTATTTATTTTTATTTATTTGCTTGTTCAATACTTAATAATATTTAATAATGAAACAACGCATTCATTTCGCAATTGTGCTACTGACGTTTCGTGCTCAACACGGACTGGCACCAACTTACATAACTGACCTACTCCATGAACAACAAGCTACTCTTGTGTGGCGTTCGACTACAAACAATGATTTGTATGTGCCGCCATCTCATAGCCGATACGGCGACATAACTTTCTCGGTTTCTGCGCCACGAATATGGAATGTACTTCCAAGCGAGATGAAAACAATCTCTTTCCTTGTGACTTTTAAAAGACTCCTAAAAACGCATCTCTCCCGGGTTGCATACGCATCATAAGCACCACCTATTTATTTTATTTTTTTGCTTGTTCAATACTCAATTATATTTAATATTAATTTTGTATTATTATCTTTTCATGTTTTTATATACATTTTACACCATGTTTTTACTTATTTATTATCATATATCTTTAATGATTATCTTCTATAAAACTTACTCTTTTAATTTAATATATTATCTTCTATCTTAATTAATTTATCATCATTTACGTAACTTATCAATGTTTTGCATATAAATGTATTTTAAGCGCCTCCGAATGGATTTATCTAGATCGTTGGCGCTATACAAATGTTCTTCTAATCTTATCTTATAATTTCACAAAAAAACTACATACAAAAGTTGCACGAAAAAGCTAGCATTTTTTTTGCAAAATTTATTTGAAATGAGACTAACAAAAATCGAATTGATTAAGCACATTTAACGTGTGTTGCTATTGTCAGGTATAACATTATTGTAACTATGAAAAAAATAGTGACATTTCTCGCTCGGCAATCTCTGTGCGGAGGCGGCGTGTGACGTCATTTTGGCTTAACAAACGCTATCATTCCATTGCAACGCAGACCATCCGCTTACGTTATAACACATGAGTATACGGTAAGTGGCAAGGGAATGAGGTAGACGCAAGTCACGACAAAGACGAGAGAAGGACATCGCATATGCCTTTAGATCGGTTTCGTAAACAGTCTTGGGCAGCGGGATATGCAAATCGAAGAAGAAACGGTTTTCACGAGTTCTAATGTAGGATTTGGTCGTCAACACCTTACCAAAGTAAATGCCTGCTGTGCATATCTCGTCAGCTAAGCTAAGGTTACCCGCTCAAAGAGCTGTTACCGCGGCTGCTGGCATTACCTTCAGTCCGTATCCAGGGATCTTTGCAGGGTCCTTCGGCTTGCATTCGACGCCGCCTGCACTGCTCTTGGTGTGTGTGGCCGTTAGGCGGTCGTAGATCTCCTGGAACAAGCACAATACCGTGTCCAATCTCAGGTAGCGTCGGGAACACGAGAAACATTCAGTATACCGGGTCGACTGTTGACGGCATCAGACCCCATCGACAGGTTGTACAAATATAGTCCCAATTCCAGCTACACTCGGGCCAGGGATTTGGTACCTGTTTAACCAGTTGCCTCTTTGGTGGGATACATGGAGGGCCTAAATCATGGGCAATCATTACATGTGAATAAAGATTTACGGTTTCATAGAACAAATACACCGTTTTAGATGGGTGTGGGCTTTACGGATTTTGCACCATATTTTCACCAATGTCTACTGAATCTACACCCCCAAAACTAAACACATCACCTGGCAGCTACGCTCAATAGATCATTACCTATTCTTTATACGAATGTTCAAGGCGTGATTAAACATCCTCGTCACGTTGCGGTCCCAGGCTAAGCTAAGAATCTCGGAACACGTTGGAACATTATAGTTGTTGTGTGCAGAGCCCACCGGTGTGTGTAAATGTTCCGACGCTCACTAATCCAATCCCCAACTATGGGCAACTAGTGGATGAGGCTCTCAAGCTACTCATCTAGGCGAAGGCAAACCCAGAAATCAAACCAGCCTCCCTGCCGAGGTTACGGCGGTACTGTGTAAGGACGCGTAGACGGCGTAGTGAAAATACTGTTTAACAAGAATGCCATCAAATGCAAAGGCCCATATGGCAAGTGGACAAGGAAGCCATTGGCTTATCGAAAGTCCAACACTGTTCATCTAAGTGTAACCTGCCCTCCTGAAAAGTGTATCATCCTTGCTTTAAACATATTCACATAGCTAGCAGTTGCACAATCTGTAGATAATTTACTAATGTTACCTCATTCCTCTAGTTCTGCTATCTTTCTTGAGTGAGAAAACATATTTCTATCAATATTATCATACCCATTCAATATCTTAAAAACTTCAATTTAATCTCCACTTAACCACCTCGTCTCTATGGTTGCTAAACCACATTCTCTTGGACGTTCTGAGATATATCAATTCTGGAATAATTTTAGTTGCTTTTAGGAATCCACGTTGAGATAATAATTTATGCCTAACAAGGAAGTCCACCATATGCTTTTTAATTAACCTTTCTAATAATTTACAAATCACTGATGTTAAAGTCACTGATCTCTAGTTATCTGACTTATTTCTCGAACCATTTTTAAATAATGGTACTATGTTTGCTGCTTTCCATTCAAAAGGAACCACTCCCTCTTTTAATGACAGGTTGAACACTCTAGCAAGTGGTATATTAATTTGTTCTACTGTTTCCACTAGTAGTTTGGGCGGAATTCCATCCACTCCTGGTGATTTATTATCCTTCATTGCCTGTATTTTCTTAGCTACCATTTCTGTAGTTACAATTAACTGCCCTAATTAGTCCGATTTAGCCTCCTGAAATTTAGCATCTCTAACTGGTAATGAACTAATATCCTCTCTGGTAAATACTGAACTGATGTATCCATTTAGGTCTTCCGCCATTAAACAACCTGATGTGATGTTATCTTTCCAGCACTGTCTTCTGGTGGTCCAACCTTGTCTCGTACGTTTTGTTTACTCCTGACATATGCATAAAAAAAACTTGCTGTCGTTTTTTACGTTACATGCTAATTTTTGCTCATAGCTGCTTTTAGATTGTCTAATTCCAGGCGTAGCTGCATTAAGTTCCTCTTTGTATTTTGTGTAGTCTTCATCCTTTCTGGTATGACTATAAACCCTCCATTTTTCGAATAGCTTCTTTTGACAAGTGTTTCTTTCTAGACCATTTTCCTTGGTTTTTCAAAGGAACAGATTCATCAACAATACTCTCAATTTAATATTTTAGAATGTTCCAACATTCAATTGCTGTCTTATTCCTCAGCATGTTATTCCAATCTAGCTTTGCTAGGTATTTTCTCATATCTTTATATTTACCTTTATGGAAGTTTCTCCTGTATTTTTTTGCTTACTGATTTTACTTTGATGTCAAAATGTATTTGATTATGATCACTCTTACCCAATGGTTCATGTATTTTGATATTGTCCACTAATTCATTTTGTGAATACAAAACTATATCTAATACATTCTCTCCCCTGTGCTAGAGTTGAGTAAGGAAGCTATCTTGTATTAAAAATAGAAACTGTTAGTCCTCACCCCCTGTACTCTCTGGAGGCTTCCATTGTATGTATGCGTGGCTAAAATCTCCCATTATGATATATTCCCTTTTACTTGCTTCCTTTATAGCGTTTTGTATTTTTGAGGTATCAACTTTGTTTATACTTGGACTTCGGTAAACTAATCCAATAGTTAATGTTGAATTTCCTGTAACTATATTGCACCAAACACCTTCATCGCAATCTGCGTCCCTTTCTAATTTTATTTCGTAAACCTGAATAAATTCTTTAATTTATAAAACAGCTCCCCTCCTCTTCTTCCTATTCGATCTCTCATAAACATTACGTATCCTCTCAGTCCTAATTCAGCATCTGCTATATCTTTGTTGGCCGATGATTCGGTTATACCAATTATGTGAGGGTCTTCACAATAATATCTTCTACCATAACGTTTAATTCGTTTTTCTTATTTACTATGCTCATTGCATTTCAACATACGCATTTATAACCAGTTTAATAAAAAAAATTCAGGACACTTGGTTACTGGTTTGTGTGTACTGGCGGCCTCTTGTCCTTTGATACACCTCTAAGTAACCCCATGCGCTTCTAGTTTAGACAGTGTTTGCTACCGAAAATATTTTTTACGCTACCTATGTCACTGTCATCTGCTGTTGAGAGTTCATCCACAAACACTTAGATGAAGCCCATTCCTCATGAACATATAAGCCCTCCCAACAAAATATCCCCACAAATCCAACTTCATTTTCCCTACATAGCTGCTGAACTAGCATATTTAGTGCCATCCTCTTGCAATTTCGATAACTATGACCCCTGCTTCCCATTACTGGTAAACATCCCTGACAGAATAATCTGCTCAACCGGCGTCTGCTTAAGTGTTCTGACTAACTGCCTGTATTCCCTAACTATGGCACTTCTACCCTCCCTCTCTGAGGTATTAGTCCCTATGTATTAAAATAGATCCTCCCTTGCCCGGTTAATGATTTCGTCCACCCTCTCCGTTATAGCGTCTGTTTTTGCCCCTGGAAAGCAAACCACCATGTCGTCCCCTTTATTTAGCACTCTATCGGTCTTTCTCGCTATCGATGCCCCCACAAGCGTTCTGGCTCTCCTCCTCACCGCCTCTATCACTACCTCAGAGTAGCTCTTGCATCGGATGCCTTCCGTCGCATTCTGTCCAGCAGCAATGTCACGTGGTAACATTTAGTCCCTTCTCCATCTTGCTCGACCATCAATGTTACCTTTCCCTCCCCTCTCCTGGTTTTCTTGCGCTCCTGTTGACTTCACTCCTGACGCCTTCGCTCCCGTCGCCTTTCCCCCATCTCCCTCCTCCCAGTCTCCTTCGCTCCCATCGCCTTCCCTACCATCGTCTTCAATCCTTCCCGTCTCTTTACGTCCTGTCTCCTAACCTTCTCTCGTCCTCCTCTTAGGCTGAGGTGAGCTCTCCCTAGCATCCCTCGCATCGCTTCTCCGCACTTTATCATCCACTGCCCCCCCCCCCACCGGAACCACTGGCACAACCCACCTCTTCCCTTCCCACCAATGCCAGCAATGAGTTGCCTCAGCCGTTCTATCTCCACCTCTATTCCCTTCATCTTCGCACATCCCCTACACTCAAAACTAAAACTATCAGCCTGGACCTCAGCCCAGGACTTCTCACACCCGGACTTGACGAAGTCCACCCAGTTGCCACAACTGTGTTGCGGCATTAATGATGCTGGACAGAGGATCTCCCACCGAGACAATGGCCAGAACCAAGTTCCACAGTTAGTGAGGAACTGCGGGGCAGCCCATAGTTTTATCAGTCGTCACACCGTGGTGGGCCTTGGGTCAAAAAACTTAAAGTCCACGTGGTGGTATGACTGATGCAGAAAGGCCACATCACTTTAAGCAGTATACACGGGCAGACGCTGTGGGGGTACAAGAAAGCCTTCGTGGCCTTCGTGTGCGTTTAACAGACGCGATCACGTACACATACACGGTTGATCTTTAGACAGTATCGTATCAAGTGATTAATCAATTGCCTGGGAATGATAGTCCAAACAACAGTTAGAGTGCAATATTTGTGCTAACCATATCCACCAAGCTATACAAGTGTCGTTCCTATGAAAAAGAATACATTTGATTGCTATCAATTAGTTCACAGTAGCGGTGAAGTTCCTTTCTGTACAAATAGTGGTGTACCAATTCATTGCCGTCAGTTTTATATCAGGTGCATCGACACATATAAGTGCACTACAAGCGTCGACTACGGTTCGCTAGTTGAACCGAATGCTCCTTTGGCTAGCCATTGTAACACTTTGTAGTTCGTAGTAGGCATGTCCACGCTACGAGCCCATCACGTTTCTGTAGCCATGTTGCGTGTACATTTCGTCAACGCTATGTCCGTAATTATACAGAATTGTTGCATAGCCGATCTGAATTAATGTTCTCTAACAGGACCGATGTTCACGAATTTCGATCATTGTCAAAGATGAAAAGCACCCTTTGTTCACTTATTAAGTGTACGACATTAGTAGGATGTATCCATCCGACTACACATATATGCTATAGAATAGGAACAGTTATGCACACTTCAATGGATTAAGAAATACATGCAAGAGCCATTAGCGATTGGAATACTGCTTACGATGGATTATACCCCAAACTATAATGTCTTAGTAAATTGTAATTTATATCATGCTGAGTATTAATGGCAGAACCCTGAGCTCGTTTGCTAAATGAAAACACAAAGAGTAATTGTTGGTAAAGGTCATTTACTAATTGCACCAACGTAGAATAATAGATATATATCGATGACAGCTTAATCGCTGACACATGGTCATCGAAAAACACAAAATAGTAAATTACAAGTTAACAATAGAAAAGGTGGGGGATTTAATTAATTAACTTTTCAAGTTAAATGCCCCATGCTTGCTACAAAGTTAGAGGTTGACAAAGAATAATCAACAGTTTAAATTTATGGCTTGAAAAACCAGCCAATTACCTTCGTGTCGTCCTCTGAGCTCGGGGTCTTGGCGATGTCTTTGGGGCCCACTTTCTTACCTTCGTGTCGTTCTCTGGACGCAGGGTCTTGGCGATGTTGTTGGGGCCCACTTTCTTACCTTCATGTCTTTCTCTGAGCGCGGGGTCTTGGCGATGTCGTTGGTGCACACTTTCTTACCTTCGTGTAGTCCTCTGAACGCGGGGTCTTGGCGATGTCGTTGGTGCACACTTTCTTACCTTCATGTCGTCCTCTGAGCGCGGGGTCTTGGCGATGTCGTTGGTGCACACTTTCTTACCTTCATGTCGTCCTCTGAGCGCGGGGTCTTGCCGATGTCGTTGGTGCACACTTTCTTACCTTCATGTCGTCCTCTGAGCGCGGGGTCTTGCCGATGTCGTTGGTGCACACTTTCCGAGCGAATCTGTTCTCCGGGTTGCTGCTGTTCGTGTGTGTCGTGTGTAGTCTCGTGGTGATCGCTGTCAGCTCATCCTTATCCACCGGGTCCTTGCAGATCTCGTCCTGTCACGAGAAAGACCCATCTGATAACATACCTGCGGTCCGGGGTAAATAGTCCGAATCGGACCACTGCATTAGTTCATCACAGGTCCGGAGTGCATGTTTTGGACAGGACCACTGAATTAGTTCATCAGTGGTCCGGTGTGCAAGTTCTGGACAGGACCACTGAATTAGTTCATCAGTGGTCCGGGATGCAGGTGCTGGTCAGGATCATTGTATTAGTTCATCAGTGGTCCGGTGTGCAGGTGCTGGACATGACCATTGTATTAGTTCATCAGTGGTCCGGGGTGCAGGTTCTGGACAGGACCACTGAATTAGTTCATCAGTGGTCCGGTGTGCAGGTTCTGAACAGGACCATTGTATTAGCTCATCGGTGGTCCGGGGTGCAGGTTCTGGACAGGACCACTGAATTAGTTCATCGGTGGTCCGGTGTGCAGGTTCTGGACAGGACCACTCCATTAGTTCATCAGTGGTTCGGGGTGCAGGTTCTGGACAGGACCACTGAATTAGTTCATCAGTGGTCCAGTGTGCAGGTGCTGGACAGGACCACTGAATTAGTTCATCAGTGGTTCGGGTACAGGTTCTGGACAGGACCACTGCATTAGTTCACCAGTGGTCCGGAGTGCAGGTTCTGGACAGGACCACTACATTAGTTCATCAGTGGTCCGGGGTGCAGGTTCTGGACAGGACCACTGAATTAGTTCATCAGTGGTCCGGTGTGCAGGTGCTGGACAGGACCACTGTATTAGTTCATCAGTGGTCCGGGATGCAGGTTCTGGACAGGACCAGCGTAGTTCAAACCCGGTCATGGGCACCTGGGCCTGGCTATGCTGAATGGTTTGGTTGACCACGGTGAAATTTCTTAACTTTGTCATGTGATCTGCGAGTGAAGTCACGCCCATGATCAACAATGGCTCGCACGTCGTTTACCATTTTAGAATCATTACCAGATCTAACGACTGAAGTCAATTATTTCGATGATGTTAACAACAATAAGCATTTTTTTTAACACACTGCGCACATTACTTAAACTAGTCACACACTACACATTTGGGCATAAATGAAATTAATTCGCGATGGGCTGAACCATTTGAGGAAGCAGCTTTAAATATGGCATACTTTAGACGCACAGTTTTCACTGGGTTGGTCGGTCCAAATGTCGTACCTACGCAGGATGAGTGCAATGGCGTTAGCAACACCGCTAACGTTAACGTGATATTCGTCGCAAGCAACGAGACAAACATTTTATCTGAAAGCTTATGTACCTTAATGACGGTAAACGAACAATGCGACAACGTACCTTAATGACGTAAAACGAACAATGCGACAACGTACCTTAGTGACGTAAAACGAACAATGCGACAACGTACCTTAGTGACGTAAAACGACCAATGCGACAACGTATCTTAGTGACGTAAAACGAACAATGCGACAATGTACCTTAATGACGTATCGGCGCGTGTCCTCCTTCGGGCGACTGCTGATGGTCCACGTCTCGTAGAAGTGCTGAATGAGGGCGTCCAGCTCGTTCTTGGTGACGGGCGGTCGACTGATCGTGTCGGCGGCGACGATGGCGAGCGGGCCTTTAGTGCAAACCTTCGGCGTACACATTGCGTTCGCCTTACGACAAGTGCTCTGTCTGCAGCATGTTTCCGGGTTATCGCAGACTGCCTTGTCACAGCACTGCTTCAACTTGTGGTACTCCACCCAGAAGTGGCGTCGCATGAAGTCGGCGAACTCTTCCTTCGTCATGGACTTGGCGAGTGGAGACGGCCGACTCTTGACTTTCCTGCAGACCTTAGGTTGACTGAGCGGGCCCGGCTTGCCGCTTGAGTTCTTCTTGCAGCATTCCTCCGGGTTGTCACAGACTGCCTTGTCACAACACTGCTTCAGTGTGTGGTACTCTATCCAGAAGTGGCGCCTCAGGAAGTCATCCAACTCCTTCTTGCTCATCGACTTCGCTGACAACGTTAAGAAATATTGCTAGATAGCTTTACCATGTATACAGGGTTTATGTTTTAAAACAACAATTGACATATATCGCTGTGTACCTAAGTAAACAAGCGGTGCCGTGATAGTTTAGTAGCTTTACTGATTAATCGTTATCATTAACATTAATTTTTTGTATGATAACTACGTTGCGTTACCGAATCTACACAAATATATACCTTACAATGCTAAACACACTCATTCGGGTTTTGTTAGGAACCACAAAAGAGTGGACTACACCATTGATGTCACAAAGACCTTTTACTGTGGCTGAAAGAACTCTGATGACCTCACAATGCCTGCTTATCATAACGGATCAGTTTGATATTAAAACGGTTAGCTTGTCCATAGATAAACTAGTGTCTGATAGCTAATACTTGGTTAGCCCAATTCACCTTCGATAGTAACCCCATTAAATAATGGTACCTGCAAGCTCGTAGAATTATTAATCTTGATCACAACTAACGCAGCATACACACACCTTTGAACCTCTGTTCTGGCGTCTCTCCCCTGTCGTTGGAAGCGGGAGGCCTCTTGTGCAGACGTTCCGATATTTGCTCAACTTTCTGCTTTGACATCGCCATAACGCGGGCTCGTCGATGAACTCTGTGTTCAAATATCGACGTCTCTCCAAGAGGATCTGTCTCCCGGTCGGAGATGCGCCAATGAAAACGTTTAGAAAATGTTCTTTGGTCAACAGTGCACCGTTACCAGACGACGACAGTGGTAGCTGTTCGTGTTTGCTACTAGGGCAGTCGTGTAAACCACAAGGCCAACTGTTCAATTCGGACAACACCAGGCAACAATGAACATCGCCAGTTGACGCAGACTGCAGTCAGTCGAAGCTAATCCGAGTCGAAGTCTCTATTGTAACTTGCCCATTCAAGAACGGAGAGCCTGGCTGTCTCGCCGTTGTAATGAACCCGTCCACTAATAGTGTGTGCATTGTAGGTCTTTGTATGCGGACCAGTTATTGCGTTTCGGGGGGCACTGTATTGGAATATGTTGTGTATCCTAATCAAATGACATTTAATCTCTACATTTACCAGTTCACTTCTATGATAGGGCCTACTCATACGTAGGATCAATGTTTTTGTTACTTGGTGGAGGCGTCTTGTTAGAATGTCACAAAGGAATATCAGAATGAACTCAATAAAACTGTCCTAATGGGACACGCGTAAAATGTGTCCCACGGACTACTAAAGTGGAATTTTAGTGAATTTCCACTGGGAGCAATATCAAAAAAGAGTACATTGTGTGGTCAGATATTTGCATATGTGGTATATTTGTTGTAGATTCTTGCTTAAGAATCGAACATGTCGTGTGGCATCTAAAATGGGATACGATATCCTAACTTGGGAATATAACCATCGCTCAAAAGAAAGGAAACATGACACGTTTCTACACACGCACACGCGAACGCGCGCGCGCGCGCACCCACGCACGCACGCACGCACGCACGCACGCACACGCACACATTATCGTATTCTTTATGGCGGACGTGTCGTCATATTTTGAGAAGCAGATGATCCCCGTTTGTCTTAAAATATGCATATCTTATTGTCTACAATCGTTCTCTCGTGTATCATGTTCCATCAAATCATAGCCGACTTCAGTGATAGTCCTAGTGACAGTCCAGTTGAATCCTTTGTTTGTGCTGGAGCTCTTCTGCCCCTTCTGTCGTGCCTAACATGATTAAATTTAGTATGCGTTCTTTCACTCGCATAATGTGTCCCGAGTATGAAAGCTTTGTCACGTGACTATCATGTCCAGGTTGTTGGGGTCGTTACTTCCTGTACAGTTGATTCATTCGTTTTCTTTGCAGACTACATGACTCGTCATATTCGTCTCCTGCGCCAGGGTTCGAAACTGCTGATTAGCTTGTTCATCCTCTTTCTGGTGGTCCACAATTCACGACTATATGTATAACCACTGGAACGATAATTGGATTTACCAGTCTGATTTTGGTCTGGTTCTGGTCTGTTTGTTCCTCCAGATTTTCGCCGTTGCAGCTATCGCTGTCCCGCCGAGTAACAGCCAACTTCTAATCTCACCTTCTCATTGCGAATTATTATCTACCTTTGACCCAATGAAGATTACATGTCTGATAACTTGTTCATCTCCCATATTGAAATATCAAATGTTGTCATTTCAAATAATTTAGCCTGTTTGGTGTTCAAGGCTTTCTCGCATTCCCTCTCGACTGTATTTAGCTGCTTTAGATCCTCTTTATTTTACGCAATCGCAATTGTATTGTCTGCCTACATCAAGTTGTTAGTTTTCCTTCCTCCAATCCTAAACCGGCCTCCCCTTATGAAAATATACCATGGAATTACATGGCATACCATGGTATTTCGTTATCTTACATGGTATTACATGGAATACATGGTAAACTGGTAGACTATGTTTTTCCATAAATTATGATAAAAATAAAGATAAAGACAATTTTATTGGCAACTCAACTCATTCAGTAAAAGAACACATGTAACAGTCAATAATCATAAAAACCCTTCCATGATAGCATTTATTGACAGTTGGTATTAGAGAGTGTCGATACATATTCGTCCGAGTTATTGGCAATGGATACTTATTACTGTGCTTTATATCATAATATGTATGTCTTTTGTCAGGAGATGATTCAGTTTGTGTGAGCTTACTAAAATTATCGCTCACATGGACAGTCTCAACTTTCTTTCAATGTGTGTAGACCTAAATCATTGAGTATATCTGCACAGCTTTCGCCAGGAAAGATGCATTTTAAGGCTCTTTTCTGTATTATTTCGATATTGTCAGATAAGTAATTCTGTAAATTGGTATGCCACACAGGGCATGCATATTCCAGTACAGGTCTCACGACACTTACGTATATGTTGTGAGATATATACAGTGACCAGATCACTCTGGCTAATACCTGCTCGTTTTAACTGTTACAACATATATAATCTTTTCCCAGTTGTTTTCACTGTAATCTCCACATGTTTATTCCATGTTAGATCTTGAGAAATTGTAACGCCAAGAAGCTTAACATGGTCTACTTTATCTACGTCCATCCCGTCTATCTTTATATTTGGTATGTTATTTCGAAAATTCCCATCTTGTGCATAACTGATGATCATTTCTTTCGATTTTCGTGAATTGATTTTCTTATCATTTTGCATTGTCCACCTAGCGGCGATGTCAACTGATTCTTGGATTACAGAAACACGTTTTCTATCACATACTTCGAACAGCGTACTGTCTTCCACATACTTATATAACGGAACAGGTGTTTCTAAATCGTTTGTGTAAACTAGGAAACAGTTGAGTCCAGACAGTGTTCCCTGCGTTTGGGCTGCAGTGTTCCCTGCGTTTGGGCTCCAATATTCCCTGCGTTTGGGCTGCAGTGTTCCCTGCGTTTGGGCTCCAGTGTTCCCTGCGTTTGGGCCCCATCTTATAATATGTGAGGGCATATCATACAGTTGTAGTTTTTCTAGTAACAAGTGACGATTAATGAGATCAAACGCCCTGCAAAAATCCAGCATTACAACTCGGACATAAGAATACAATTTATCAGTCGCTTCATACCGTCTGTGCATCATTTCTACGAGAACGTCAGTTGTTCCACCAATTCCACCAAATTGCTTAGAGTCTAATTCTCCGTCAATTATATCATCCACCCATTTCATGATTATTGACCCAAACACCTTTGCAACTATTGGCGTTAGCGATGTTGGTCTAATGTCTTTCTCAATCAACATGAGTGGGTTTATTTTCGGCAACGTTATTACGTTCGCCATCTTCCATTCCTCAGGAAGTGCGCCTTGGCGCAGTGAATTGTTGAAAATAGCAGTTAATGGAGGAGTGAACATATCTGCACGATTCCTTAATACCCAAGCACGAATGTTATCAGGCCATGTGGCCTTATTCGCCTTAACTTCTGTCGCGCTCTGAACGTTGTCATCACGCTGATGACACACTGATCTAGTAGTCCTCGTTTACTGTGACTATTTGATTACCCTTATTTAAACGGGGTAAATTTTCCCTGACATACACAAAAAACTCATTCATTCTACTGGTTAATAATCCACAATCACCATTAGCTGTTTTGTTAGCTAGTCCTTGCATGCCAGAGTTGACATTCCAGTCTAGTCCCATTAATTTTTTCATATGTTTCCACCAATCTTGGGATCTTGACTCATTTATTGCTGCAATTTGTGCTTGATAAAAGTCGTACTTGGGTCTCGAAGCGGCGCGGTTAACTTTATTGCGCAATATCCTGGCTTGATTCACATCACCGCTCATGTGAGCTAATTGTCTTTTACAAACTAATGTTCTAAACCAATCCGTTACAAATGGCTTATCAGCCGTGTGACGTGTTAGACTTTAGTAGGAAACACGCTTCCATGAGCTTATTAATAACAGTTTGATAATGTAAATACTTATATACACATGACTGTAACCTAAATAATGGTTCCTATATAACAGCTGACAAAGCCATAGCAAATGTGGCTTTTTCATTGGGACCCATACATCTTACAGTTAAACGTGTCACACACTCGGTATCAAGTAACCGATTAAAACTTGGTTTCAGCAATACCATATTATGGTCTGATTTCCCAGGTTCAGAAATAGTACCAGGCGGGGTATATACATCCACCATTTTCGTCCATATTTTATCCATTATCGCTTGTCCACGTGTTGGAACATTCACTACCTGAACAAATCGAAAGTGTGTTCTCAGAAAATTATCATTTAACTAATTGAAGTCTCCTGTTATAATAACGCCACAATCTGTTTAAAAACACCATGGTATTTTACCACGATTTCCCTGTTTCAAAACTGTTGATATTGTTTCAGTATTTCCCTCAGTGTTCACAGGTTTTGGGAAAATTGCAAAGTTTGTTCACCGTCCCCGAGTTAACCCGGAAGTTACACCTGTGTCACAACGGTTGCGTCGCCTTGCATTCTTTGTACGTGAGGAAGTGTCACGTGAGTTGCAACGTTTACAAGACTCATCACCCACGCACGTCGGAAATCAGGTGAAATACGACTGTGTGTTGACCTGAAAGCAGTCAACAAGGCCACCATTCAGGCAACTGCCAGCAACTGAAAGGAACTACTCGACAGGCGAACGTGAAGCACTGTCGTGTATCTTTGCAAGCGAACATTGGCATGTGTTTCTCTTCGGTAGAAAGTTCATATTAAGGACTGATCGCCAGGCCCTCACCACTCTATTAGCGACGTCCGGCTCTGGGCACAGGCCATTACGAATCTACCGATGGTCTGGTCGCCTCCATCATGGCTTTGACATTCAGTGCACTGCAGGTTCGAAGAACCAGGTAGCAGATATGCTAGGCAAACTGGTCAACGACGAACCGACACAAACAAATCACTGGACGAATTACGGTAAAAAGTTGGAATGGACACATGGCTCATGGAATCATCCAGGAGCAGTGTCGCATGTGTCAATAATAATGTTTTCTTAAGAACACAGTTTTAAACTTGGATTATTCTTCATCCGGAAATGAAAAAATATGCCATGCATGACTAAACAGTCTGTTAATATAGTCACAACAATGCACGTTGGGCTCTACGCTGTATGTGTCTGCATCACTCTACTGTACTCGACCTCACGCTTCTAAGATATTCATTTATAATTCCCAGTTGATCTGGCCAAGGGACAAGGGTCAAAGCAATTATGTGGTGCGTACAATTTCACATGAGTAGAGTTTGTCAGCAATTATCGTCATGCCTTGCAATAATAATTCGAATACATACATCATATCCTTACACCATTCACCCAAATTCAAAGTGTCTGGCTTCATAATTGTCCAATACATCGTATTTACGAATCTCCAGACTCTTCGTAAACCGTTGATGTGTTGCACAGGTACACTGTAAAAAATACGAATTTGGTCATATCTCTCATACTGCTATATTTGGTCATATCTCTCATGCCGCGATATTTGATCATATCTCTCATGCCGCGATATTTGGTCATATATCTCATATTGCGATATTTGGTCATATCTCTCATGCTGCGATATTTGGTCATATCTCTCATGCTGCGATATTTGGTCATATATCTCATGCTGCGATATTTGGTCATATCTCTCATGCTGCGATATTTGGTCATATCTCTCATGCTGCGATATTTGGTCATCTCTCTCATGCTGCGGTATTTGGTCATATCTCTCATACTGCGATATTTGGTCATATATCTCATGCTGCGATATTTGGTCATATCTCTCATGCTGCGATATTTGGTCATATCTCTCATGCTGCGATATTTGGTCATATATCTCATGCTGCGATATTGCTGCGATATTTGGTCATATTTATCATGCTGCGACATTTGGTCATCTCTCTCTCATGCTGCGATACTGCAGCAATATGTTCTGTAAGTTGTCCTAAATTTAGTTTGTGTAAAGGCAGCAATCCATTGGCGTATTTAGGATCTCGCAAAGAGGGAGGCAAGCTTAGTTACTTAGTTACTTACTTAGTTAGTTACTCATTAGAGGCTATTAGAAAAATAATGCTAAAACAAACTATGTGGAGGGTTTATAGGCGTACCAGAAAGGACGAAGACTATGCAAAATACAAAGAGGCACTTAATGCAGCTACAACTGAAATCAGACAATCTAAAAGAAGCTATGAGCAAAAACTAGCATGTAACATAAAAAATGACAGCAAGAGTTTTTATGCAAGACAAGGTTGGACCTCTAGAAGACAGTACTGGAAATATAATATCACAGGGGTTTTTAATGGCGGAAGACCTAAATGGTTACTTCAGTTCAGTGTTTACCAAAGAAGATATTAGTTCATTACCAGTTGCTGATGCTAAATTTCAGGGGGCTAAATCTGACTATTTAGGTCCGTTAGTTGTAACTCCAGAATTGGTAGCTAAGAAAATAAAGGCAATGAAGGATAACAAATCACCGGGAGTGGATGGGATTCCTCCAAAATTACTAATGGAAACAGTAGAACAAATCAGTATACCACTTGCAAGAGTATTCAATTTGTCATTAAAAGAGGGAGTTGTTCCGTTTGAATGGAAAGAAGCAAACATCATACCATTATTTAAAAAGGGTTCGAGAAATAAGTCAGAGAATTACAGACCAGTGAGTTTAACGTCAGTGATTTGTAAATTATTAGAAAGGTTAATTAAAGACCATATGGTGGACTTCCTCGTTAAGCATAAATTATTAAATTCATCTCAACATGGATTCCTTAAAGCGAGGTCATGCTTAACAAATATGTTATGTTTTTTGGAAGAAATCACTAAGTGGATAGACGTGGGATCGCCAGTAGATATTATCTACTTAGATTTTCAGAAAGCTTTTGACAAAGTGCCACATCAAAGATTACTACTTAAATTAAAAGCCCATGGTATCGGGGATAGCATAACTGACTGGATAGAACAATGGCTGACTGACAGAAGACAACGAGTTGTAGTAGATGGAGAAGTTTCAAATTGGAAATCGGTTTTGATTGGGGTACCTCAAGGATCAGTATTAGGACCTATATTATTCTTAATTTATATCAATGACTTGGACGACAGTATAACAAGTAACGTACTGAAATTTGCGGATGACACAAAACTGTTTAGAAAGGTTAATACTGATGGTGATAAACAACATTTACAAAACGATCTAGACAGATTAGTGAAATGGTCTGAGAAATGGCAGATGTTGTTCAATTTTGGGAAATGTAAATGCCTACATACAGGACATAGGAACTTGAATGTAAACTATAAAATGGGAGATACTGTTCTGGGTACTACTGTAAAAGAAAAGGACTTAGGAGTTACAATAAGCGCTGATATGAAAGTTTCAGAGCAGTGTGGTATTGCAGCTTCAAAGGGTAATCAAATTCTTGGATTGATTAGAAGAAACATAACATACAAGGGAAAACAGTTAATTATACCTCTTTATAAAGCAATAGTTAGACCTCGTTTAGAATACTGTATACAAGCATGGAGACCATATCGTAAGAAGGATATAGATACGCTTGAACGCATACAAAGGAGAGCAACTAAAATGATTCCAGAACTGAGAGACCTTAGTTATGAAGAACGCCTGAAAGAATGTGGTTTAACAACTCTAGAGACAAGGAGGTTAAGAGGAGATCAGATTGAAGTTTTTAAGATATTGAATGGGTATGAAAATATTGATAGAAATATGTTTTTCTCACTCAAGAAGGATAGCAGAACTAGAGGACATGAGGTAAAATTAGTAAAGGATCAATGTAGATTGGACATCAGGAAGCACTCGTTCTCACAGAGGACAATAAATGAATGGAACAAATTGTCTACAGATTGTGTAACTGCTAGCAGCGTGAATATGTTTAAAAACAAGGTTGACACATATCTCAGGAGGGCGGGTTATAAGTAGATGAACATTGTTGGACTCTCGATAAGCCAATGGCTTCCTTGTCCACTTGCCATCTGGGCCTTTGGCTTGGATGGCAAATCTTGTTAAATCTTGTTAAATTAGCTTACCGTGATACTATGCAAACACAAAGGCCAAAGGGCATGACCCAATGTCCCCCCCCCAAATACGCCACAGCAGCGATCATATATCACAAATAGATGTCTCCCTTGTAGACCGATGAGTTGTGCTGTCGTTGAAAGATGCATCAGAGAGCAGGAAGTAGAAACGAGAAATGCATCTAGAAACGAACATTGACAACATAATATTATGTCTAAAAACATATATTTGATCAGTGACTAATTAGATTTTCCGAAGAAGGCCGACGGTCATCATGAGAAAACCTCACCTGGATTAAGCAGATCCATCAAATTATAGCCTCAGCAAGCAATACTCTTGCATTCAATAGACGCAACCTGTACTCACCAAACCATCAAACACAAAACAACTGCCTACACAACCCTTGTTTGTCCGCTCTTGGAATACTCTTCATCCGTATGTGATTCCTACACGCCCAAGTCCTCATTAACAAAATAGAGAAAGTGCAAAGAAGGGCGGCACGTCCTTGTTACAATGATTACACATCCAGAGAAACGGTGTGTCAGACGATAAACGATAAAGAATTTACACTGGGAACAATTAACTAACAGAAGAACAAAGATACGTCTCACCATATTCCACAAAGCCATCAACGGCCGTGTATCCCTAATTGTCAGTCTCAAACCTTCTCCAGTCCGCGCAGCGTCAACTTAAATACCATCCACACCAGCAAGAAGTGTTGTAAATTCCCAAAACAATGAAAGATTGAAACTCACTACCAGACGCAATAATCAGCATCACAGAACCACAACAATTTAAACACGCGCTAACCCACCCAATTCTAAGCAGCAAGCACTCCATGGGCACACAAGCCTGACCGTTTAACTCCTAAGAAGTGTTGGCCAGTATACTATACAAGACAAGACACAGATCACAGAATGTCCGCGTCATCCATCGGTGACGTCGAGACGTCTCCTTCAACTGGTCCCGTAGCGCGGTCGATGCAGAGACAACCGACCGGTCAACATCTCATAAAATGCCCACCGTTATTGACGCCGAAGAACTTATATAACTGTGTCGAGAAACCTGGAATGGAAGGTATCCAAATGTGTAAATGACATGTTTCCTGCACTCTCTTAAAATAAGTAATATGTCGCTTGATCTGTGAGATTGGCGGAGGATTAGAATGGCACTACTATGCCCTCATCCGAGTCCACCATGATGTTGCTATGTATCCCGAAATGCTTTACGCCACGCGTTTTATTTTCCGGTTCCTGTTGTGACTATCAAAAAGTGGAAATGTAAATGACGTCAGACAATGTCGCAAAGGAAGACGTCATAAAATAAAACATTTTTTAGGTGTGTGTGCACAGTTAGGGAACAAAGTTGCCGTGTGTGATCCTGGCCACTAATCTATGTATACTGGATTGCGGACGAATGTACTTCGCATGAAGGCATTGGCCGCCATCTTACTACAACGTTTAACTAATTCCGTACGCCAGCGTGCACGCGTTGGTATTGATACGCGATTGTTTCGGCCCGCGGCAAAATGAAAGGTCTTGTGTTGTGTAAAATACCGGCGAACACTCCTAAAAAGTCAAACGATCAGGTGTCCAACTACCAGACACAATAACCAGTTTGAAGGTTTGTTTCTCTTTTGATAATGTCTCCAATTATGTTAGCCACTCTTTGATAGGCCTAAAGTTATCACGACACGCAATCTTAATCTGGACCATTACAGTTACCACAACTGCCTGCAGTACACGGTGCACGTTGCATAATGATAATCATAGTTTATGTGATATTAAAGAGTCAAAGCGCATTGTGTTTTGTCTTTGTGCATTAACCTAGCTATGGCCACTACTGTGGCGCATTCTCGGATATAAATAATAATATCATTAAATATATATATATATATATATATATATATATATATATATATATATATATATATATATAAATATATATATATATATATATATATATATATATATATATATATATATATATATATTAATTGTGATACATTCTCAAGATAATTCAAGTTATAGTCTAATTCCTCGTTTATCAGATATTTAAGAATATAATATGTTAACGAATTATTTCCCGGTCACAAAATTACGAGTGCTACAAATTCTTAAGCTCTGTGCGTAGGATTGCATATAAAAGCATGTACTTACGCTTACACACACATGCGCGCGCACGCGCGCACGCACGCACGCACGCACGCACGCACGCACGCACGCACGCACGCACGCACGCACGCACGCACGCACGCAATGGTTTGTGCTCAACATAAATGTTTCAATTGCCAGCACTAAGCTCTGGTCGTACATAACTCAAAAGTTTCTACATTGTTCGCGAGCACGCGCCGCTGCTACGGCGTCCAGTTACCCGTCCTTGCATTCACCCCTACTGCGACTGGTTTAATCAACATAAATACATAGGTGCAAAGCTAAATAATTGTGAGCACGATTCTCCCGCTGGAGATGAAATGAATTAAAGATTGCAGCTCACGCGAGTGTGTGTGAGAGAGATATCCGACTACCCGTCCTACCACAATATACGGAAATTTTTGCAAAATGAAGGTCTAAATAATGCCATTTTATGCATTCTGTAGCAACTTTTGAATAAGAAATGTAACCATCGTAAATAAACCTTTACAGCGCAATCAAAACAAAAAAGCTTTAAAAACTTCATATTATTTGTTGCTAACAGAATTGTAGGAACTGGTTAAAAAATGAGCAGATTATTTGGAAAAGAAGGAAAAACAGGATATGTGATAAAATTTACAAAAAGATGGAGATCTCCTTCCCGATGTAAGGCACTAGGCACCTCGGAAAACGTTAGTTTGATGTCGCAGTACACACGCCGCTACTACAGCGTCCATGAAGTTACCCGTCCTTGCATTCGTCTCTACCGCCCAACACAGTCAACGTAAACGTCCGTTCGGCGTCGTCCTCAGTTGTACCACTTCTCCCGCGCGCTCATGTCCTTCTGCTTCACGACGACGCCGCTCTCCTGGAACTGCACAATGCGCTCCGTGTCGTTGAACAGCAGAGTGCGCTCCGGGTACAGCAGGATGCGGTGGTTCTCCAGTCGAGCCCGACTAGCGCGCGTCGTCGCCGAGCTGAGGCGCTCCGTCACTTCCGCCACCTTCTTCTTGTTCACCTTATGACCTATGAACCTGGTGTCAAGGCCGTCAATGGCGGGGAACATCTTGAGGCCGTAGCCTGGTAGCGTCGTGGGCTCAGGATTGCGACACGGGACTCCGCCAGAGCTGCTCTTGGTGTGCGCCGTATTGAGACGGTGCGAGATGGCTTTGACGTCGCCCGACGCCGCCGAGATCGTGTCTTTGGCGGCCGCCGGGTCGGCCTTGCATGGCACGCCGCCTCCGCTCGCCTTCGTCTCCGTCTGTCGACACGATACCAACATATTATGTAAGTGATTTGAGCTGTACACTATTTCGCCACAAACTACGAACCCCCCCACCCAATATCACCAGACAAGCACTGACATGGAACCCTCCACCCAGTATCACCAGACAAGCACTAACATGGAACCCTCCACCCAGTATCGCCAGACAAGCACTAACATGGAATCCTCCACCCAGTATCGCCAGACAAGCACTAACATGGAACCCTCCACCCAGTATCACCAGACAAGCACTAACATGGAACCCTCCACCCAGTATCACCAGACAAGCACTAACATGGAACCCTCCACCCAGTATCACCAGACAAGCACTAACATGGAACCCTCCACTCAGTATCACCAGACAAGCACTAACATGGAACCCTCCACCCAGTATCACCAGACAAGCACTAACATGGAACCCTCCACCCAGTATCACCAGACAAGCACTAACATGGAACCCTCCACCCAGTATCACCAGACAAGCACTAACATGGAACCCTCCACCCAGTATCACCAGACAAGCACTAACATGGAACCCTCCACCCAGTATCACCAGACAAGCACTAACATGGAACCCTCCACCCAGTATCACCAGACAAGCACTAACATGGAACCCTCCACCCAGTATCACCAGACAAGCACTAACATGGAACCCTCCACCCAGTATCACCAGACAAGCACTAACATGGAACCCTCCACCCAGTATCACCAGACAAGCACTAACATGGAACCCTCCACCCAGTATCACCAGACAAGCACTAACATGGAACCCTCCACCCAGTATCACCAGACAAGCACTAACATGTAACCCTCCACCCAGTATCACCAGACAAGCACTAACATGGAACCCTCCACCCAGTATCACCAGACAAGCACTAACATGGAACCATCCACCCAGTATCACCAGATAAGCACTAACATGTAACCCTCTACCCAGTATCACCAGACAAGCACTAACATGGAACCCCCAAGGAAAGAAGAAAGATGAAGACCTGGCGGGACTTGGAAACGGAACTGAAGAAGATGGGCTACACCTGCAATGAAATAACAGCGATGGCACAGAACAGCACTCGTTGGAGAGCTTTTGTCGACGGCCCATGCTCCCAGCGAGTAAACGGGCCTAAGCAAGCAGCTAGCAGCAAGCAGCAAACAACACACAGCAAACAGCAAGCAGCATGCAGCAAGCAGCAAGCAAGTATATGGGAAGTTAGTCGGAAAAAGTACAGTTAATATCTGTGTAGGGATAAATAAAAATGTCTCATCGAATCGTCTTATAACAACTGCATTGACTATATGACCACATCATAAAATGCCTTTGACATCTACGGTATAAAAGAATCGCCTAATTCAAATGATAGCGGTCTATATGGAACACTTCTAAACCAATATAACTCGAATCATACCTGCCAACTCTCACGCATTCGACGTGAGCCTCACGCATTCCTATCTAATGTCACGCTCTCACGTCCAGGGCTTACTGTCTCACGTCCAGGGCTTACTGTCTCACGTCCAGGGCTTACTGTCTCACGTCCAGGGCTTACTGTCTCACGTCCAGGGCTTACTGTCTCACGCATTAGTGCCATTTCAGATTCAGCGCCATTTGAGATTCATGGTTTTATTGCACACTGTAAAACATCTGTTTTCGATCCTTGAAGCTTTCCGAAAGCTTTGCTACCAGCAGTGGGGTCGGGCAGGGGAGCAAGCCTAGCAATATATAGAACCCGCATGCCAATTGGTCATTCTGTATAGACAGTTAGACACAGCCAATCAGCGCGTCCGTAAGGTATCTGTCAATTTCCGTATCGCTTCCGCCTTTATCAATTAGACGGACGGACGGATAGGCAGTCTCCCGCTGGATGGAACTATGACGTCCCTCCTCAAAATCAAGATGGCCAACTCCGAATCTGCCAAACGTTGTTACAAGTGGGAACCGTCCAAAGAAGTATTGGCCAAGGCAAAGAAAGCCACCAATGAGTACAACACACAACACCAAGAGTGAACATGACTACAGCAGTTTCCATAATATGTGAATACAAACAACGCATGTGCAATATTTGACATTATAATACTTTGTTTCTTGAATGTGATATTACTTCTAATTATTTGTCTGCGGGAAACTTGTTATCAGAACAACACCCAGCTGCTTAAAATGTACTGTTCGGATGTTAGAAAGACTAATACAAAGTATGTACATTTAATCTTGTATATACATTTCCACATTTTGTGCATTAGTAAATGAAATAATATCTTTAAACTAACAAATATGGCTACTGAAAAACGTCATTTTTTTCAACCCTAAAATGCGGGAAATATCTGCATTTTGATTCTATATTATAAAAAATTTCCGTACCCCATCAACGAGAGGGGGCAAACCCCTCTTGAGCCACCCACTCAGCGCCTTCGGTGCTGGGCAGGGCTTCGCCTCAAGCTCCGCATCAGTAATCTCACACAATGCAAACTCTGGGGTTTGGCAGCTCTGTCGAATGTGTGTATTTAGTTTGGTTGAGACCTGGTCATTTTCGGATAATTGCCTCGTTGTATGTATACCCTATTATCTCCCTTATGTTGCGAAAATTAAGTCGGTGTCGACCAAGAATACGCAATCGGCCATGTGGAAGTGTCGATATCATAAACCATTTGGACGGTTGGTGAATTACTGCATTACAGGGTGTTGTCGTTGCATTAGCTGGGATGTTTGCCAGTAGATGGTAAATCCATCGACATATACTGCAATTAGGCCTACTAATAATAGGTTAATTTAAGGAAATTTGGACATCTAAACAGAAGTTTCTCGGACAGTAGCCAATGGGTGCGACTCGCATCCACACCAGTATCATGAACACTTGTCTCCACACCACACCAGTATCATGAACACTCGCATCCACACCAGTATCATGAACACTCATCTACACATCAGTATCATGAACACTCGCATCCACACCAGTAATACGAACACTCGTCTCCACACCAGTATCATGAACACTCGCATCCACACCAGTATCATGAACACACGTCTCCACACCAGTATCATGAACACTCGCATCCACACCAGTATCATGAACACTCGTCTTCACACCAGTATCATGAACACTCGCATCCACACCAGTATCATGAACACACGTCTCCACACCAGTATCACGAACACTCGCATCCACACCAGTATCACGAACACTCGTCTCCACACCAGTATCATGAACACTCGTCTCCACACCAGTATCGTGAACACTCGTCTCCACACCAGCATCATGAACACTCGTCTCCACACCAGTATCATGAACACTTGCATCAACGCCAGTATCACGAACACTCGTCTCCACACCAGCATCATGAACACTCGTCTCCACACCAGTATCATGAATACTTGCATCAACGCCAGTATCACGAACACTCGTATCCACACCAGTATCGTGAACACTCGTCTCCACACCAGCATCATGAACACTCATCTCCACACCAGTATCATGAAACACTCGTCTCCACACCAGTATCACGAACACTCGTCTCCACACCAGTATCGTGAACACTCGTCTCCACACCAGCATCATGAACACTCGTCTCCACACCAGTATCATGAACACTTGCATCCACACCAGTATCATGAACACGGGCGATGAAGACACGTTGTGTCCGCAGTGACCTGCTGTAACATGGCGCTCACAACGCATGTATTCGTCAAGTGACATAGATTACCAACTTCCGTGTGGCTTTGGAAACTATTTGACTTACACGTTCACAATAGACGGATGACAATAGCTAGGGTCCTTGTGTTGGCAGTTGGCGGTTCACTCTTTTTAAGAGAATTTATTTTTTATGAAATCATCAGAGAAACCACCGGCTGATTGTTTACTCCCGAACCCCCTTTTCGAAACTCTGCTGACGGGCCTGCGTCTGCACGTGATGTCGCTGACGCACCGACCATTCGCCAAGCCTTAGTGACATACTCACCTGGAGACGCGAGATGATCTGTTCCATCTCTTCGTTGGAGACAACCTTGGTGGCGCGTGTCTCTTCGTTGGGGTGGAAGCTCAGTCGGCTCTTGGTTGGCGTCTGGTAGAGACGCTCAGAGGCCGCCGTCACGCCCACCACGGCGCTCTTCTGTTTCGGTCGCTCCGACATTCCTTTCCTCGTTATCGACACGTCACGAGAATCACTGGAGAATGTCTGGTTGGCTGTCGGTACTCGTGGACTGGTGCAAGGCGGCGATGCGAGTCGCTGAAGTCATTACCGTCGTACGGGTTAACGGCGTGTATTTTCACCGTTTGTAGTTCGCACCCGCTGCGATGAGTCGACACTAAGCAGTTGTAATATGCCTATAAGGTGCTACACAAATGGCTTTCGTAGATATTTTCTGTTCTGTAAAATATAAGCCAATGCATAGGCGTGTTACGGCAAAATGTGTACTGTGACATTATAGAAACAAGCACGACACGTCAAGTAATAGTTTGGGAAAAAATGAAGTCTGTGTCACTACAGTAACAGTTCGAACACGTTTAAAACAAAGCTGCCATGAGCAGGCCGCACAATTATACAGAAACGTTGATTTAAGTCAGTGGGATCCTTAGCCACCTGTTAGTTGCGTAGTTAGAGAGGCTTTTGGCCTTGACCCACCTCTGGGTTATGTTTTGATTTGTTCGTATGTAGGCCTGCTCAGCTACATGGTAGCGTGGTAAACTAATCGACGACTAATCTTACCCCTTTTGGCTTACCCCCTGCGACATCCTAGATACGCCACTACTACGTGTCATGTGAAGATTGCCGAATCAACTGGCACTCTTGTTAATTATTGTATACAGTGCGCATTTACACCATAGATTGAAGCAAAGTAAAAAAATAATAATCAAACATATCGCTGCCTTAGTGGTGAAAACTACATTAATGTTGTATTCAATGGCGACTCGTCACTGGTGTTCTAACCGTGCCAAGAACCATACACCAAACATACACACACATCTACGTACGATAACATACACAATTAGCCAATATATTTTGTTGATTGTCTATATAAGTTATACGTCAATACATTATTTTCGTTATTACCTAAGCTGATTGAATACCTGATTCTAAAACAATACCTGCAGACGTCGGCGTTACGTGATTCGCGTCGTCCTAGCCAGTCGCAATGCACTGGTCCGCCTCGTGGGACCGACTAGTACCGAGAACACGACCAGAGCGGCTGACCGATCGGGAAGCCTTGACTACCAGCGCCAGCGAACAACGCTCATGTGTTTTACATCGCCGCGATCACCGACTAGCCGATTAACGGCTGTGGCCGCACAATACAGCAGACATTCTCCAAGCCCAGCGGTGGCTGTTGATTCCATGTTACGAGATCGGCCGATATGAACGACAATGGACCGTACAAGACAAGTTAATTGCTCTGGTAGGAGGTTTCTATGGGTGGACGCATTAGTTTGTAAACACGTTTCGTGCAAGTTAATTATTATCGTGATTATCGTCATGCTACGGTGCTGTGTGGGTTTACACAGTTTCAACACCGGTCGTCTCTTATTCATTCGTACTGCATGCTGTGTGTACAATGCACATGCAAATAAAATAAGTTATCAACAACAACATTACCAGACCAGGAGTAGTAGCATTAGCATAATGTGTGTGTCCATTTATGGTTATTAATACTAATCATACGTACGAATATTATATGTATGGCCTACATTAGATGTAGGGCCTATATTAGTCGGCCGGTGTGTCTAATCTTCTCCTGAATGGGCCGACGCTGTCATTAGATTCGACTTTCCATGGGGGTAGGGGTGGGGGTGTGGGGGCATTGCAATAATTTACCACCTCTACAGTAGTGTCTTGCATTGTTTTATGTCTTGCCCCTTCCTTTCACGGAGAGCTTAATTTGTAGCGAGTTCGTATATGATGAGTCAGTCCGACCTTAACCTTATAATCACGATGTGATGAAGGTGGATTTTATAGACAATGTATGGCTCTCGACTTCCTGATCTCTCGCTGTTTGGCAACGGTTGCTATAACCTGTTGGTTTCAAACAACTTAGTGCCTTAGTACGCGATGGAGCATTGCTACTTATGACCAGGTGCAGCATAAAAATCTTATTTGGCCAGTCTTCGATGTTTCACGTGTGAGCCTCATCTCATCTTGGCTGTTGGATTCGCAAGACCTTTCGTAAGCAAGATTGGTGATATTGCACAATGCCCTTAATATTTAAAATTAAGATGTCTTCTGTGTGGTGTCCATCTTTCAGTTTCGTAGTAGAGTAGTATGTACTACAACTATGTAAAACCTTTGTATATGCATGGTCTGGTCACTGGGATGACATGCTACAATTGTGATTGAAGGTAAATCTTGCAACCGATCAGGAATAATACCATCAAGGGAAACACAACAAAATGACAACGAACCACCTGTACACGTCGTGAACGTGTGTACGTAACGTGTCGTAATGAACTACTCTATTAAATAGCACTATATGTACATCGTATGGTGTCGACGCTACCTCTTAATGATGCTAACATATATTGATCAGGTTTATGACACATTCTTTATTTAAAACATACAAGTCAGACCAGCATGCATACAACCAGATAAAAGAGAACACAACATTAAAAATTATACAACTGAACAGTGCTACGTCACGGCACGATGCACCTACACAGACCGAAGACAGCAATGTTTCTAACAATAAAATAATATGAAAATATAAACAACAAAGCTTCAGTTTTAAACAACATATTACAATATATCAATGCATTACCAGATTACAGTACATCAGAGATAAATGTTTGAAGATGTCTTATTTCTCGAGCTACGCCAGACTGGATCTACAGGAGTCAGACCACAGTTGAGAATTGCATTGTGACAAAATAATTCAGTATTTTTTAAATACCCTAGTTAATATCACGATTACACAATGCACTGACACTGTGTTGAAAGCAGAACACCTCCATACAGTGGCTATTTAGTAGAAGGGGGGAATCATGGTCCCTCTTTGGAATAAGAATTGTTGCTAAACTAAACTCGCCACTATCCCCACGGTCTATCGGAAGGAACCGAGTGGGTCAAAGAACTGGTTGGGTCGGTTGAGCACAGGACTGTTAACGCATGTATGTCTTTCTACGACGACAACACTGTGTTAACGCATGTATGTCTTTCTACGACAACAACAACAACAAAACAAGTCAATAAACGACCAAAACAAACTTCAAACACCAACCATACGTGGCACAGAAACACAGGTGAAACCACCTCATTTGCCTTTTCGGTTATTCGCAGATTCTTTGGTTTTATTTGTTTCATCTCTTTGGACTTCCATGCTAGCGCTCTCATTTGCTGCAAATTCCAGGTCATCTTCACCAGCCCTAATAAGCAGCTTTTTTTCCCCTCCCAGTATGAAGTGCTGGCCAGCGACCAACATCCGTGCAAAGGCTTTCAGTACCTTTGGTGGCTCATCATCGTCGTCGTTGTCGATACCCATGTCATGTACGGTGGATACCGAGAACCGCTGCACCTGGTCGCGCACCTGGTCCGAGCTGATCGCCTCGCCCGAGACTACAACAGAACATGTGACCAAATTAGTGCCAACTTCCCACTCATTCTCATAAATGAATGAAACAAATTAGTGCCAACTTCCTACTCATTCTCATAAATGAATGAAACAAATTATCTACAGATTGTGTAAATGTTAGCGGCGTGAATACATGACTATAAATACATAAACACAAAATTGTGAATACATAAAAACAAAACTGACAAATATCTCTGAAGGGCGGGTTACACGTAGATGAAATATTGTTGGACCCTCGATATGGCTTCATTGTCCATTGCCAGCCTTGTTTTGCCTTGGATGGCAATTTTGTTAAATAGCTTGCTAATAACACAGATGGCTTGAGTGGCCATATATGCGCAGGCTCGACACTTGTACTACACCTTATGCCACAACTGCCTTAATCTTTATTTCAGTTGGCAGTGTGCAAAGTCAGGTGAAAACTACAGAAGAAATATGTCCAACTTTTCTATTTAATTGCGTCATAAGCAAAATGCAGCAGACATTACAAGTAGATTTAATAAGATTTAACAAGATTGCCATTCAAGGCAAAGGCCCAGATGAAGTCATTGGCTTACTGAGAGACCAACATTTTTCATCTATGCGTAACCCGCCCTCCTGAGATGTGTCAACCTTGTTTTTAAACATGTTCACGCTGCTAACACTTACACAATCTGTAGATAATTTGTTCCATTAATTTATTGTCCTCCGTGAAAACAAGTACTTCCTGATATCCAATCTACACTGATCCTTCACTAATGTTACTTCATGACCTATAGTTCTACTATCTTTCTTGAGTGAGAACAAATATTCTATCAATATTTTCATACCCATTTCATATGTTAAAAAACTTCAATTTGATCTCCTCTTAAAGGGGGGGGGGGTGAAGCACTCGAACAACCATAGCCCAAACATAATAACATACCATTTACAGTATATATCACCCTTATATGATGGGCGTAACGCCACGGTAATTTTGTAATATCCCTTTTAACTTTGCCATTATCTTCGCTGGGCGGCGCCATATTGCTCTGCGGGGGGGCTCAGCAGCAGAGTGGTTTGAGTACGAGCTCCTGGCACCGCGTTCACACAGTAAAAACCTCTCGGAAAAACGGCCGAAACGCATGGAAAATCGAATAAAAAGAAAACTGGTGTGCACTGGATATCTCTTGGATATATCAACTAGTACTACAAATGCAAGGAAAAAACTTTTTATCGACTTCCGAGGAAGAATTTGCAGCGGAAAAGGTGGTTGCAAATGCGGAAATTGCCGTGTCCGCCAGCTGCAGGCTCTGCGCGTGACCACTTTTCCGATGCAGATTACAAGACAAAAGACTATGTGATTAGCATGGACAGACGGTGAGCATCAAAATGTCATTCTTGGTCAAAGACACCGTTCCATCTTAGATCTTTTTTTCCGCATATGACCATGCATCTACAGACTATTCTGCAACAAGGAAACGTCAGATATCAGAAGGCAGAGCGATGCGTAGGAAGCGACGAGCCGAAACCAGGTTAGTAAATTGGATTACTGTTACCATTGTGACTTATCACTACGATTACAATATAGTTCCACCCAAATAAGCACAGCTGTGCTTCAACGTCAACATATATATGGCCCACAGAAAATCGAAATGTATGAATACAATAAAGTGCGAGTAAGTGTTAATAGTTTGATATAATTACGAGTGTTTTCCAATCCGCCGATTTATTTTCGACGTGATCAGACGTACCGGCGTCAATACGTGGCCGTACTCAAAACAATAACAATAACTCAGTAAGTGCTACAGGATATACTGCAGCCTTATAACATGGGCCATGGCGTATGTACTAGGCAAAATTATTCAAGAAAATAATTTGATATTATTTATTGACAGTCATAATAAGTCTCATACTCATGTGTTCTAAATGCCTAGAGAGCAAGCAGCAAGCGTAAGGCTAAGCCTGGGGGGGGGGGGTTAGATGCATGGGAGAAACACGACCAAAAGACAGTATAGACTATAGTGCAACAGAAGCCTACTGTTGCTGTTTACATTTCAAATTCTTTATGGAAATATTTAAAATATACAAATACTTTCATTGTGATTAAATGCAAATGCAGTTAAATACTTTTTAAAAGTATTTAAATATTTAAGTAAAATGCATTTCACCCATGCAATGTCTAGCTGGAAAGGAAACTAACTAAGGAATCGTCATCTACCCAGTTGAACACTGTCAGATTACATGTCTGCTTTCTATAATGACACTTTACAATTTCTGTCTGAATTCTTGTGACTTGACAATAAGGCAAAATTATATAAAATTAATTTGCTTTATTGATCAGATTAAACCCCACATGTAATAACCGGAAGTTCATAGAGATGTATTAATTACATTTTATTCTAAGTCGACTGATAACACTGTAATGAATATCGTGGGGGGAGGGGGCAACTGTCGGCAACCCAGAATAGTATTAGTACAAGCTATACATATGAAGGAAGTATATCAGGCATGGGGTCAATTCTGTTTTGTCAATTCCAAAAAATCAGTTCTAATTCCGCCTTGCAAAAAATCAATTCCAACTGTTAAAATCCTAGGCTAAAGAAAAATTCAAATCCAATTCGTTTTAACACAGTTTTATTTGTCATGTGTGCACAATCATATTTAATTAGATATGATTAAAAAATTATTGTTCGTTAAACGCACGCACGCACGCACGCACGCACACATATCAGGTTTGCCATAAAAAACTTTAAAATGGCATCCAGCCATTTCATATGTACTTTCTGCTGCGACACCTCTCCTGGATTTTTGCTAACAAAACCAGACATTTTGGACAGCCCTGGACAGTTGGGTCATTAATCTGAGTTTTGAACAGTTTCCCCTGTTTATATCGGGTCCAGGTCATTTGCCCCCCTTCCGGACATTTGCCCCTTTGTCACTTGCTCCCCAGACATTAGCCCCTTGCCTTATTAAAAATCTGGACATTTGCCCCCTGTCTGTAGCTTCTGGATTATTCGTAAGTTTTTTTAAAGAAATGTTTTTTTAACTTATTTTTTTATTTTTGAACATGAATTCAAGATATATATTACCCTAATTGCAATTAATGTTCTTTGTGCCAGATCAGCCAAGTAAATTACTTTATGTCTTTGGAGATGATCCTGTAATCAAAGGATTATCTTTATTGCAATTGTGGAAGAAGCCAGTGACATTAGGACCTGGACATGTTAGGACAATTGAGGATATTTGAAAGAAGCCATCTCAACAAGGTTTCTTTTGAATTGCATTTACCATGGAGAGTTGGAGTGACTCCATTTTCCTATAAAACTGGATGCACAAGCCAGAGTTGTCAGAATTCACTTATAACTTCACCATGGAAATAACTACTAGCATTTGAGGAGGTCAGAAGCTATGTTTTGAGTGTCATTCCTATACCAAGAAGGGGGACCAACAAATTACTCTTCATTGGGAGTGAAGCCAGCGTCGATCCTGATCATGCAAGGGTGCTGTGGTCACTGATCTGATCTCCAGATCCAGAATGTGATCAACAAGACTGCCTGCTACCATGATGGTGACATGGCACAGATAGAAGCTGCCAAGGTCCGTGAGGACCTGAAAACTAAGGCAGCTAATACCAGGGGCACTCCAAACCAGCTGATCTCTGACTCGTTACTGTCCACCACTGTTTGTGGAAGCATCACCCCAAGAACCCATCTTCCACCACTGATCTGACTATCAATGATACCTGGAAGACAACTGGTGACAAGATCATCTCATACACACTCCAGGGGATAGGCCATTGCATTAGGCTAAAGTGACTGACTTGTCATTGAATGTTATTGTAGTAATAATGATAAAACTGCAAACTGATTTTCACTTGTCAACTATCATAAAAAAAGGGGCAGATGTCCGGGGGGGGGGGAGCAAATATACTAGGAGGCAGATTTATATCGCTATCAGTTGTGGTATCATTGATATTTCATAAAATTTACTGGAAAGTTTGAGTCTTCAACATCCTAATCTCCAACATGTATTCTCCATGGGGACATTTTTAATTACTACAAAGGGCAAACCCTACAGCCACATGTAACAGCATTGTACAGGTGACCAGTGACATGTTTAGTATGGGAAACTTGTGGGCTGAACATTAGGCTTGGATAAACAAGGGGCTGCATTCAAGTGGGGCAGGCTTCCTCTCTCACACAAAGGGAATGAGCAGGCAGGTGCCCTTAATTGGCAATCTCTGTAAATAAACCTTGTACACTGAGAAAGAAAATGAGGCCTGAATGGTCTGATTTTGGTTTTACTGTCTGTCACAGTAACTTAGTATTTCTTTTTGATGCAAATGCTTGATTATATTGTTCTTGGTCACAATGTTTCAATACCAGAGTAGACAGTGTCTATGCTGTAATGTTGACAACTTCCTGGCTGTTACCAGATTCAGGGTGACATGCTAATAGCAGACAAATATGATTTTAAAAGTAATATAAGTAAATATAAGGGTAAATATTAACAGTATCAAGTCAATAATTCCAACAAAATCAATTCCAATTTCCAAAAAATCAATTCCGGAAAAAAAATTCCAATAAAAAAAAAAGTCAATTCCAATTCCGGAACTGGAATTGAGGGTCAGTTCCAATTCCAGAATGGAACTGACCACATGCCTGAAGTATATTCATGACAATATCTTGTCTCTGTGTACTACAGCAACAGTCATGAACAGTATAATTGAATTGAAACAAGCTTATGTCTGTGGGGCTTTTGTCGGGAGGGGCTTTTGTCCATGCACCATACTATCTAGCAGATGCTTTCAGTATAATACCTAATAATTATATATATATTTACATATATATATATACGTGTGGGCAGGTATGTGTGTGTGCATGCAGCATTTATAAGGTAAAGATGTCACAAGCATAGATCTGCATTTGGTCCAATAACAATATTCATGCATTATGTTATCTAAATCGAGTGTTAGATATAAAATAAGGAACCCCATAGAAAGTGTACCTATGGGTCCATATTTTGTTATGGAATTTGGACCCCTTATAGAATTTTGACCTCCCTGGCCCATTGAAAACAGTGCAATGTTGATTAGATAATATAATGCACTTTGGAGCTAGGATGCTACAATTTTGGTTACATGCGTTTAGTTGTTAGCAGTGGCATTCGTCAAACTGACCAAACAGATTCATTAAAAACATTAAGAGATCAGTGAAAGACCCATTGGTTGAATTAACATGGCTCCATAGGGAAAATGCTTTTCCCTGTGGTTGATTACTTTATACATTCTATATGACACTGGCACTCTTATATTCTAAAAATAATATATACAAGAGAAAGTTTCTCACATTGTGATTCATTTTTATTATGCAAAAGATGAATTTTGTAAAATTTTCAAGTCACTGTATGTGTAATCTTTTCAGATGAAGGATTCACCATTGGTTCGTACAAGTACAGGTACTAGTTTTGAAGCATCCAGCACTACGGGTGATGCCGTCAATCTTTACATTACGGATGTCACCTTTAGTGCCATCACTGCTACTACTGCTGTGGCACCACATATAACTGATGCTGAAATGCAAATCGATCCGGTAACGATATTTCAAGTGCGACACTTCGCGAATGCTGCTGTAGTCACGGATGACATTATTGCACCAATGAACGTTGATCATGACTATGTGAAGCTTCCATCAGATTCAGTGAGAATAAAGACATTGGTGCAGATGATGCACTCTATGTGATAATAGTGACATAACCGAGGGTGACTCAAGCAGCTCCGACACCTATGAGAAAGAGAAGAAGTTTGTCATTCGTGAGAAAAACTTGTCATTTTTCTGCACCTGCCACACACCAAACAGCCATAAACTGTGACACAGGTTGTACTCATGTCTGATCTATCAGCCAAGGTCTTTCGGATACTGGCATGTCTGTCAGGAAAGTGTGCTGATTTCTACCCCTGGATGAGAGAAAGGTGAATTGAATATGTTAGGTGTACATGTACTATCAGTCAGAATAAGTAGTGTATTGATGTATATTTAGTGCCAGTAGTGTATTGGAACAGATGGTTGGTGTGCAAGTACTATCAGTACAAGTAGTGTATTTGGTAGAGAATGAGACGCTTGGTTTACATTTGCTGTCGGTAGGAACAAGTAGTAGATTCAGTCAGAAGAAGTAGTATATTGGATACACATGATTGGTGTACATTTACTGTCAGAAGAAGTAGTGAAATGGTGCAGATTCCAGAATGAGATCATTGGTGTACATTTACAGTTGGTAGGAACAAGTAGTGTATTGGTATGCATGATTGGTGTACGTTTACTGTCAGTCAGAACAAGTAATATTGTTACACATGATTGGTGTACATTTACTGTCCAATCAAAACAAGTAGTCTATTGCCATTGGTACATATGATGATGGTGAAACAGTTAAAATGCCTTGGCTTTATAAAGATTAATTATTTCCTAAGCTAAACTACCAGCATATTTGATATGTTGTGGCATAATAATGATGTGTGTAACTGTGATATCCATGTTCCAGGTTGTATTTCCCGGTGGTAGAAGTCACTGTTTTTAGTCAATGTTTAGTCTTGGTTTCAGTCGTTCTAGTTAGCCTTATTTCTTTGGTAATTGTTTTTGTATGTGAATAAACTGTTGATATATTTGTCTATCAGACTATCAGTACACTCACCTGTGTCAGGTCAATCTCCATAGCTAAACTTTCCATCAATTCAATTCGGTTCAGAATAGACATCACAGATCCTTCCCACATCGCAGGATGGGATTACTTGTCTTGCCTTTCCTGAAATATAATTTGTCAGGGTTAGTTGATAGCACTAATTCCATAACTATCATAATAGTTGCAAAACTGTGAACATTTCATACTGTCAGTAGTTAATTATTGTTATTTAAATGATTACATTGCACCAAACAACAAGGTGTTGTGGTGTGCTAATATTAATGTAATCATGACTACAGTAATTATTGCAATCACAATTACTAATGTAGTCATGATTACAATCATTATTACAATCACGATTACGGTAACATTTAAGAATATATATATATTCACATGAATTAAATAAACCCTCATGTTATTATTGTCATCAATGTTATTCAACACAAAATCAAACACAATATTAAAATACAGTCACGGTACACTTCATTAGATTAGATACAAAATAAAGAGAAAAGCCTGCTTGCATTGCCATTGTAGTTCGGACCTCGCCCTCGGGCTAGGTAAAAGAAATATACAGAAAAAATATGATTATTAAAATGGCAATGATTCGATAACAATTGAATTACTGACCTGCTAGCTATAGGGCGAATCAATGAGTCGGCACGCAAATCATGCAATGACAGCAGACCAACATCTAGCACCGCTCTGTTTGTGCATATCACTACAAAATCATCGTCTTCGCCTTCGTACGGTGATGCAAGCACCAACGGGTCGGGCACACGGTGCTGCATAGCCATAGCCTAGCCCTAGGCATGGTAGCTTCCTCGGCGCAGCATGATGACTCTACGTAAACGTGCGCAGACACCGGGACGCAATTTCCACAGGTTCACCACATCACATTACCTAGTCAGGAATCGTTGACAGTGAAAGCGCCGTTGTAATTTTTCCTGAATCCAACATCAACAAAGCCAGGCGAAGCCGACCTGGATCGAGTCTGGAGCGTGACTCGAACACTCGGTGACACTTTACGAATGTCAACGGTTGTTTCCGTGTGGCCTGTCGAACTAGACTCTTCCTCTGAAGTGTGGCGTTTTCCACGATTTTTTGCATGTTTTGTTGTAATTTCTTTAACTTTTTTTATTTGGAACGAACAAAAACGCTATTTTGTTGACGTGTGTAAACACTTGTATATATAACAGAGACCCATATCTTTTTTTCCGCTCCAGAATGCCTATTTACGAAATAAATAGCAAAAAAATCACAAATTTACATTGATTAGATATACGCGACTCAAACCACTTGTTTCGACAACAAGATGGCGATACGCAGTGATGTATTTTGTCGATTTTTGTCTCGAACAAAATCAGTTTTTCAGTTTATCTCATAAATTAGCAGGTATCTGTCACCATTAATGCATAATTAGATAATATATATTTAAATATACGGCATAACACAAAATTGCTTCAGTTCCCCTTTAACCTCCTTGTCTCAAGGATTGCTAAACCACATTCTTTTAGGTTTTCTTCATAACTAAGGGCTCTCAATTCTGGAATAATTTCAGTTGCTCTCCTCTGTATTTGTTCAAGCATATCTATATCCTTCTTATGATATGGTCTTCATGGTTGTGTGCAGTAAATGAGGCCTAACTATTGCTTTATACAGAGGTATTAGTTTTTTCCTTGTATGTTATATTTCTCCTAATCAACCCAATAATTTGATTACCCTTTGAAGCTGCAATACCACACTGCTCTGAAACATTCATATCAGCATTTATTGTTACTCCTAACCCATTTTCTTTACAGCAGTACCTAGAACAGTATCTCCCATTTTATAGTTTACATCCAAGTTCCCATGTCCTGTGTGTAGACATTTACAAACTTTCCCAAAGTTTAGTAACATCTGTTATTTTTCAGACCATTTAACTAATTTGTCTACATCATTTTGTAAATGTTGTTTATCACCATGATTGTTAACCCTTCTAAACACATGTGTCATCTGCAAATTTTAGTACGTTGCTTGTTATATTATCGTCCAAGCCATTGATAGAGAGAGTTCAGGCAGGAAAATGAACTTGGACACACAAACCTTAATCTCCACTCATTGGAAAGAGCCTGCTCTAAGGAACAAAATGACACAAAAATCGTTCAGATTGGTCAATCCATTGATTTTCTATGAATATTTTAATATCCGATAAATAAGCATTTCTATGAAATAGTCATAGGGATTATGGCACCATTTTGGCTGCATAATTAGCTATTTCCACCATTTATTATGTGCTAGCATGGTTATTTCTAAACGAATCACTATAAAACTTGCCATCTTTACATAATTTTAACTGCTGAATCCAAATCTGGTCGCGGATTTTGAACATTGTGAATATTAATGACCTAATTTGCATATGCAAATGCCCTAATTGCCTAAATATTCACATTATATCAGTTCTAATACTTCTAAGGCATAAAATACTGAACTGAATGGGAACAAAATAGTAAACTGACATTTATAAACACTCTTAATTTATGTGTGCAGAACACAAGATGGCTGCTCATCTTCCAAGATGGCGACCATCTTGGATTTCAAAGGGTATGTCGTGTATGATGCCAAAATAAAGGGTAAATACTTTAAGATAACTGGTGACCAAGTAGCTAAAGACACATGGTAAGCATTGATTACCAAATATTTGGGGGCCATTTCAAAATTATATGATGAATACCAATGATTCCTCATTCCGACAGAGAGGACCAACAATGTCATTGGAAGGTTTGGGAAAAACTGGAGCCGGAATCTGAGATAATGGTGAAAACTTCTTCTTCCGGAAAGCTTTATCAGTGTTCCGTCGAACGAACCGAAGAAAAGATGACACATGGTCAGGCAGGCGCAGTCCCAACTTAGGAAGGAGACGAAGAAGGTCATGTTGCAGATGAAGAGTCTCAGATTCCTCAATTTTCTTGATTAGAATGTAAAAGAACGCCACATTTGGTGCCTTTTCCTCTGGTAAAGTGTTATATGAAACAATAAAAAATGCATTAACAAGTATGAAACTACATAATTTTTTTACAAAACATGTTAAATATATAATGAGAATGTAGATACAGCAATACTAAAGGTGTTCATATTATTTAAGACATATTCTCACTTGAAAAAGATTTGTAAATTGTGTTTTACAATACAGTTGTAAAAACAAAATGACTACATAAATCTTGTTTGCATTAAGTTCTGCATGCAACTATGGACATAAATACATCATGTGATTGAACTAAATGTAGCTTGAAGATGCATTGTAGGTTACAGAATAAATAAACCGAAATTAAAACCCCATGCAAAGATCGGCCGACTTGAATTTAGGGAGTGCACTTAATAAATGGAATAGCACAGGAAGCCAATACGCATGCGCAGCTGTGGAAAATCCATGCGAACGGCGCATGCAAATTTATTCTGCTGTTACATTTATTGTCGATATCCCCCCGCCGATACCTACTTGTAATGAAAGTCGTAAACAAACTACGACAAAGTTATTCTAACGCTAATATATCAATGAATATAGGAGGATTTTGAAAGAATGATATGTTCACTAAACATCAAGAGTGATAAGTATCATCCTTACCTTGGAGAAAATGGTCAATTTCTGATTCGGTCCACCCGCTTATGTCAAAGAGTGTCTCGGCGGCATAGGCCATGGTTGAAATGGGTCAGACCTGTCGGGGAAAAGTACGATTTTACACTTGTTCTTCAAATTAATATCACAAACCACGTGTTATTTTTATCTAAATAAATTACTCTATCAAATCGTACTTGCCGATTAGAAATCGAGGCGCGAGATTTTTAAGAAATCGACGAATTTTTCGATAATTCTTACCTCATTCAGAAGCCGCAACGTTTATGTCAATTCGGCATCGCTGACGCCATTCTCGGGAATTCCACGGTCAAAATGAGGCTATTTAAAATAGCCTATCCAAAGAGGAACAATTGTTTATCTTCTTTTGAAATGTAGGTATCCCCCAGAAAAATGGCGCCGTCGACTTGTGTCCGCTGGATGCAGTGCCACGTTCATGGATTAATTAGCAACGAACGCGATGAGATATAATAGTTTTATTATTGAGGAACAATAAGTTATATTATAACAGTATTATGGATCACTTGAAAACATTATGAGGGACGTTTCATGTGAAAACTGTGGTCTTGAAGTTTGTGGTATGCGGAGGCCAATTACTGAATTAGTACTTTCGCCGCCGTTGCTTCGAGCCACAGCGGTATCGCTGAACTCCCTACCATTGATATATATATATTAAGAATAATAAAGGTCCCAATCCTGATCCTTGTGGTACCCCACTCAAAACTGATTTCCAGTTTGAAACCTCCCCATCTACTACAACATGCTGTCTTCTGTCAGTCAGCCATTGTTCTATTTTATACCTCACAAAGAAGTCCACCTTATGGACTTTAAATAACCTTTCTAATAATTTACAAATCACTGGTCTGTAATTCTCTGACTTATTTCTCGCACAATTTTTAAATAATGGTATGATGTTTGCTTCTTTCCATTAAAAAAGAACCACTCCCTCTAAGTGACAAGTTGAACACTCTTGTAAGTGGTATACTAATTTGTTCTACTGGTTCCATTAGTAGTTTTGGAGGAATTCCATCCACTCCAGGTGATTTATTGTCCTTCATTTCCTTTATTTTCTTAGCTAACATTTCTGGAGTTACAATTAACTGCCCTAAATAGTCCCCTTTAGCCTCCTGAAATTTAGCATCTGGAACTGGTAATGAGCTAATATCCTCTCTGGTAAATACTGAACTGAAATAACCATTTAGGTATTCCACGGCAAATTCCCCCATTTATAGTATATAAGTATATCAACTAAAGCATTCTTTCATGTCTGAATCAAAATATATACATTTGTACTAGTCTGACCACAGGGTGAAATGTGAACTTAAAATCTGCTTTCCACTTTCTGTAGTGAGCATAGGCAAATGTATGGTGGAACACATGCATCCCATGCAACCAAATGAGACTTATCAAATGTATGGTGGAACACATGCATCACATGCAACCAAATGTATGGTGGAACACATGCATCCCATGCAACCAAATGAGACTTATCAAATGTATGGTGGAACACATGCATCCCATGCAACCAAATGTATGGTGGAACACATGCATCCCATGCAACCAAATCAGACTTATCAAAACAGACGTGACATTTTTTCACATCTGCAGTACACACAAATACCACATTCCGACTTGTATTTCACTGAGTATACCTAATTTATATATTTTATATACTTTATACCAAGTTATTTATTTATTTTTTATCCTAAATCATATCTTTCCTTTACAGTGATAATTATGTCTTTCGCTTTATATTGGACTTATTTATGTGATATAACAGGAAACACGATGTGAGATTGTTAAGTGCCAACATAGTCAAGGTCAAGATTTTATTCTTAAGAGTGCATTTACTGTGCATGATGTTTAGTTTGTTTTCATACCGTTTGCTGCATGTGAGTGTATTGTCATGTATACATTATAGTACGACCCAACATCGTTATACGTTCCTATGTTTTTATTGTATTACTGCAATGACTACACATGGCAATAAATTTTATCTTATCTTATCTTATCTTACAGCAACTGGGTATCTTTTCTAGAAGAAGGAGGGCCTCGTCTCTCGAGTCCTTCCAGTCAAACAGTCGCTGTGTGGCTGGTCTGTTGTACTCGTTGGCGATGTGTGTCTTGTAGACCTCGTACATCTCGTGGCCGGTTGTGATGCCGTAGCAGGTGCGCGCCATGATGATGGTCTCCTCGTGGTTGAGTGCCCGGGAGAAGTTGTAGGCCTTGGTGAAGTATTCCACTGCTTTGTGGTAATCACCCTGCACACACACACAGTCTCTTCACTACACGTCTTGGTGGATGATATACTGGCTTACTGTGGAGAGAGGGAGGGAAGAGAAAGGAAGGGGACGGAGAGAAAGGGAGGGGAGGGGAGGTAGAGAAAGAGATGGAGGGGAGGGGAAAGAAAGGGAGGGAGGGGGAGAAAAAGAGAGGGAGGGAGAGAAAAAGAGAAAGGGAGGGAGAGAGGGAAGGGGAGGGAGGGAGAGAAAGAGAGTGAAGTGTAGGGAGAGAAAGGGATGGAGGGGGGGAGAGAAAGGTAGGGTGGGGGAAGAGAGAAGGGGAGGGAGAGAGAAAGGGAGGGAGGTAGAGAGAGAGAAAAAAAGAGGGAAGGGGAGAGAAAGGGAGGGAATAGGAGAGAGTAAAAAGGAGGGATGGAGAGAGAGAGAGAGAGAAAGGGAGGGATATGAGTGATAAAAAAGGGATAGAGAAATGGAAGGAGTGAGAGTGGAAAAGAGATAAAAAGAGGGAGAGAGAAAGAGAGCAAAGGGAGAGAGTAAGGAGGGAGAAAAAGAGAGGTAGGAGAGAGAGGAAGAAGGAGGGAGAATAAGAGAGGGAAGGGAGAGAGAGGGGAAAGGAGATAGAATAGAGGGAGGGGACGAGAGTCAAGCAGGCACACACCACATATACATACATATAGAGTGACTCACGAGGGCGTTGTGCATGGCGCCGAGACTGCTGCAGGCCTTGCTCAGTTCCGTCTCATTATTGACCTTCTCTGCGACGGCCACCGCCAGTCTCAGATGTTCTATGCTCTCCTGCATCTGGCCAAGACTACAACCACATAGACAAACTCTACTCATTGTGAAATCTTGCACTACTTCAAATTAGTTCCATGTTAAGATACTTTCCCTCTACAGGAGCTATATTCTAGATGTTCACGATTAAGACATATAATTTATATTTGACAGCCAATGTATAACAAATTTCATGTCATTCGAAGTTACATTAGAACTACCAACTGTACAGATTTTGTATATGTGGCACGACCTGGTTAATGAAATCACGAACACAACAATTCAAACTTACCTTCTAATTAAATAAAGCTTGTTAATGAATATAATAATTAAGCTATTATAAATGCAAAACCTTCTTGTTAGTAAATTCAGAAATCTTATTCCTAGAATGAACACATTTATTCTGGTGGAAGTAAAACTGGGGTCTGTTGTCATACCTCTGGCTCCCTGTCTAATGGCTCCTATACAAATTGCTATAAATTATGGTTTATCATTGACCACTAAAATGGCAGATATAATTTAAATTGTAACACCATGCATGAGTAATGGCTAAAAATAGGCATGCCAATGTGGTGAACAAGCCTCGGTAGACCCCGGCCAGGTCCACTGGAAGCCCTTAGGGTAAGTTCAATGAGGTAATGCCAAAAATTATTTTCAGTGTTTTGAAGAGTAATTTGACACTCCTGTGTTTGTATTAATGTTACTTGGGAAAACACACTGTAAATTTACAAGAAAATATCAAATATGCGTGAGATTTTAGATCGTGTGCATGAGCTCAGGATCTAGAATGATAAAGTGCATGAGAGATGACAGGAACACAGCACTGCCAGCCAGTGATGCCAGCTTACTGACAGGGAACCAGACTGGGGCTGACTGGGTTAGGAAGTTCAACAACAGAATGCAGACTACAAGAGAATGTTGTAGGTGACCATACGTGTGGAAGGATGTCGCCATGCTCTGGTAGGCGATTGACAGACCCGACAGGTCACCAGTCATTTGGCATGTATCACGATACACGGACAGGTACTGCAAGCATACACTGATGAAGGCATTTAAGACCCTAGGTGACGGAGGCATTTTTTTATTTGAGAAGCCTATTTTTTAAATACTTTTTTTCATTCACAGTGTGTTCCGATTGTGACAATTAGCAAACATATATGAACTAAATAGGACTCGTATCAAGTGGAGATGTATTGATGGGCATTATTTAAATGAATATTTATAACAGATTGATGAGCGATAATGGGGGGATAACTCGTTTAACACACATTATAGACAATGCAACATGCAAGACACAAGGATGTTGTTTAGCTAAGCCTCCGTTGTCGAGTCTACACAAATCTTAATTGAAATAACCCTTGCTGTTGTGAGTGTGAGTAAAAGGAGGAATTGACAATCTTTTGTTAACTGAGGCCACACAAAACTTTTTTGTTTCATTAGAAATCCAGGACCGGGACATTGAATAGATTTCCGGGGATATGTATGATACGCCCAGTACATATCATGATACACTGACAGGCACTGCAAGCATACACCCAGCATGTATCATGATACACTGACATGTACTGCAAGCATACACCCTGCACATTCCATGATACACTGACAGGTATGGCAATCATACACCTGCATGTATCGTGACACACAGACAGGTACTGCAACCATACACCCCATATGTATCATGGTACACTGACAGGTACTGCAACCATATATTCCACATGTATCAAGATACACCGACAGGTGCTGCACCAAAAACACTGCATGTATCATAATACACTGACAGGTACTGCAACCATACACCTCACATGCATCATGATACACCGACAAGTACTGCAACCATACACACTGCATGTAACATGAAACACCAGTATTTACTTTCGGTAGCCTCTATTATAAATATGATGTAGGAACTAAATTATGTTATATTATTTTATAAAAAAAATTATGAACTGTGAAAAAGCTTTAATCAATCTTCCTTTTATCCAGAATTTCATTTTGTACGTCAACATTTTTCAAGCCATTTTAAAATGAAACAAAATTCATAGTTTTGGGGCTATGCACCTAAAAGACATAATAAAAACTAAACATGTGCAACTAAAATCAAGAATATCACGCTAGTGGTTTATTCACAATGTGTTCTAAAAGTTGGAGATTCCAGTAATTTCTCCGGTTGGCTGAATGCAGTTCCATGAAATCAGGGTAACCTAGACTACATGTGACATATTAAATGAGGCCGGCATACCCAGAACCAACACAGTCTTAAACAAACATTCTGTTTTGATGGAAAGAGGACTAGTTTAGTAAAGAAAGCCCAAAATATGTTAAAAAAGTTGAGTTTGGAATCAAATAGTGTAGCCATATCCTATTGGCAAGTATAGGAATAGGTGTTTACAAATATATTTTCATTTGGCGAGCGAATATTGCCAGAATACCATACTTGTGAGGTAGAGTATGACATGGCCCACGAAATTAAGATGTGTGTTCAACAATGTTTTCTTAGTAAATCACTGGCGTGATATTCTTAATTATAGTTGCAAATGGTTATGAGATGTGATCAACAAAGATGAGGGTCAGTAACCAGTGATATGTAACACACTGCTTGTACAATGACCATCATCACAAAGTTACTGCCATAGATGGCAGTGTTCCTTGAACAACGTGTCAGTTGATTGGTAAAGTTTGGATGAGCACTAACTTTGATGGCTTCCTCCGAGTCCCGATTCTTCTCATAAGCTGTTCCCAACACAAAACTTGCCAGACCTTTTGGTCGAATGTCACCACCTGGAGCAAATGTGACAGGTATTAGCCGCAGAAATCAACAGAGATATGTTAAGTCTTCCGCACCCACTCAGTGTACCCACATAATGTGACATACATTAGCCACAAAGTTCATCAGAGACATGTTAAGTCTTCCGCACCCACTCAGTGTACCCACATAATGTGACATACATTAGCCACAAAGTTCAACAGAGACATGTTAAGTCTTCCGCACCCACTTAGTGTACCCACATAATGTGACATACATTAGCCACAGAGATCAACAGAGACATGTTAAGTATTCCGCACCCACTCAGTGTACCCACATAATGTGACATACATTAGCCACAAAGTTCAACAGAGACATGTTAAGTCTTCCGCACCCACTTAGTGTACCCACATAATGTGACATACATTAGCCACAGAGATCAACAGAGACATGTTAAGTTTTCTGCACCCACTTAGTGTACCCACATAATGTGACATACGTTAGCCACAGAGATCAACAGAGACATGTTAAGTTTTCTGCACCCACTTAGTGTACCCACATAATGTGACATACATTAGCCACAGAGATCAACAGACATGTTAAGTTTTCTGCACCCACTTAGTGTACCCACATAATGTGACATACGTTAGCCACAGAGATCAACAGAGACATGTTAAGTCTTCACCCACTCAGTGTACCCACATAATGAATCAGAAACAACCTGGCAACTTTGTCAAACAACAACACGCAAGCTATAGCATCTACTGCGACAGGAAAGCTATAACATCCATTACGACATGCAGGCAAGCTGTAGCATCCACTATGACAAGTATCCATTACAACAGGCAAGCTGTAGCATCCACTAAGATAGGCAAGCTCTAGCATAGTAGCATCCACTACGACATGCAAGCTCTAGTATCTGTGAGAATTACTAAACTATTCCCACACTACAGATTTGAACATCAACGAACAAGATTTGTGATGGATTAAATAGAAGAGCAAGTTTTAAGACTTGTGTCTCTGGCCTGGTAACTGCAGAATGCTGCTGTACAACCAAAAAACTGAAATAAAACCAAGTTTTGCTGGACATTTCCACAAACTGCTGTATGAACCTACCCTCATTGGCCTTGTCGTATGCCAACTGTAGGTAATAGCGGTAGTTTTCTCTCTCACCACTTGCCTCAAACTTCTTAGCAATCATGGTGTAGATGAGACTGAGTTGGTTGCACGCCTCTGAGTGCAGCGTCTTGCCGTCGTCCATGCACCAGTGGGGCTTCCCCAGACTCAAGGCGTGGAACTTCTCAAAATACTTGGCCGCATCAAAATACTGACCTGTGAACACGCTAAGTAATAATAAGGAGCGCCTAAGTCCGAAATCATAGGTGCCATAAACCAGAACCGTTAAACATGGTATCAAAGTGAGGGGAAAAGCTATTTCGAGTTTTTTTTTGCATAAGATAGCTAGTTTCAAATGATCTTAAAGTGATGGGAAGTGTGTTAAGTATGTTGCGCTCAGCTACAGAGAAAATGCTCTTAGCCAGGTTAAGCTTCGTTTTAGGAAATAAAAGTTGTGAGATAAACGATATGTGCTGCCTGAGGTGGCTGTTATGTAGATATCATTTCATTTGTGACAGTGGCACGTGACAACCACCAATGTGATGACATCACACCGCAGAGTAGACTAAGAGGCTCTCAAAAGCAATGATGTGCAAACACTTCCTTTGATAATAATTTATTTATACTAACATTTTCATGGTGAATACTGGTTCTCCACGATCAAAACTTCAAAAGCAATGTACAAAGCTTCACAGATTTGTAATTATTATAAATTTTAACGTTCAGGATATGCATAATCCTAGGAAACATTTTGGCAAATGAGTTTCAATAAAATTCCATCAATGTAATAGCACTATCAGCAGTATTTGATACTCACTAGACTCCTTGAGGGCTAGTCCAACGTTACAGTTTGCCTCCGCCGCCAGTCGGCCGTTGTCTGACTTGATGAACTTGGTGGACTCGTGAGCCATGTCAAAGAAGTAGTCAGACAGCCACTTGTCTCCCTCACTCGTCACCTGGAAGTACTTGGCCAGTTCAAAGTAGCAGCGGTACACCTCAATGTAGTCACCTACAGACACATACATCACCTTGTACACTAGGTGCTGTACACCTCAATATAGTCACCTACAGACACATGCACCACCTTGTACACTATAGCTGCTGTACACCTCAATGTAGTCACCTACAGACACATACATCACCTTGTACACTAGGTGCTGTACACCTCAATATAGTCACCTACAGACACATGCACCACCTTGTACACTATAGCTGCTGTACACCTCAATGTAGTCACCTACAGACACATACATCACCTTGTACACTAGGTGCTGTACACCTCAGTGTAGTCACCTACAGACACATGCACCACCTTGTACACTATAGCTGCTGTACACCTCAATGTAGTCACCTACAGACACATGCACCACCTTGTACACTATAGCTGCTGTACACCTCAATGTAGTCACCTACAGACACATGCACCACCTTGTACACTATAGCTGCTGTACACCTCAATGTAGTCACCTACAGACACATGCACCACCTTGTACACTATAGCTGCTGTACACCTCAGTGTTGTCCATTGTACAACACAACACTTCACTCTGCACACTGTGCCACCACCACACACGCCACCAACTATGTCACCCAAAACACTATGCTACCCATCATACACAATGCCACCGACTATGCCACTCACCACACTAAGCCACCTGCTGCACTATGCCACCCACCACACTATGCCACCCACCAAACATTGCCACCCACCACACACTATGCCACCCACTGAACATTATGCCACCCACCACACACAATGCCACCTACCACACACTATGCCACCAACCACACTATTATGCCACCTACCACACTATGTCACCCACCACACACTATGCCACCGACCACACAATGCCCTTCACATAATACCACTCACCACATTATGCCACCCACTAACTATGCCATCCACCACACATTACAACACACTATGGCACCCATGGCACACTACCACCAACTATACCACCCCAACACACTGCCACCCACTACACACTATGCCACCCACTACATCACCTAACACACTATGCCACCCACGACACACTATACCACCCACCACACTATGGCACCCACCACACACTGTGCTACCAACTATGCCAATACACTATGCCACCCAGTACCAGCCACTATGCCACCCACCATGTAGCATGGCCGTTTCGCCTTGAGTCAACATTGATTTCATGACGATGAGTTTCTCAGGCTCATCGTCAAGCATCACCTTCCTCCAGAGCATGGACTCTGGCCCGGCCTGCAGCCGCTGCAGCTGTTGGTACTTCATCAGGTTGAACATCTGGGTAAATGTCTTGTGGTAGCCGCACTGAAGGGCGTCTAGAGAAAGGCTGTTCTTCAACGTTGTGTGCATTCTGTTGGTAGTGCAAACACAGCGACTTGGGTACTACATTCCTGTTACCTTACAGATAAATCACAAACACAGGCTCCATACGTGTGTGCGTTTCTTGTAATGCCACATATCTATGTTAATATCTGCTAAAAAATACTCATGCTGCTTCTGGATTAAGTAAACCATGCAATTAATGTTTCCACAGCTTCAAGACACATTTAAAGGCGGCTACGAAGTGTCCTTAAATCAAGAGGTAGACATATTTGTTTCAAAATGTTAACACTATAATATTATAGTTATATAGTTAATGCTTCAAATTTGTTGCATAGATTCAACAAATAAAAAAACTAGCGAATTTTACCCCATTGACTATATTGTTGGAATTATTCGTTTTTGGCTTAGAACTGTAACTGAAATAGTTTGCCTTACTTAATTGCTGTTATCTTGTCAAGCTTTGGTAGCTGGCCCCGAAGCCTCTGCTTTCTCATGATATGTGAACGTTCTCGCAGGCCCTTTGTTCTTGAAGGCATCTGAATTGGAGGGAGGACATCTCGTTTTCTTGCCCTCTCTCTCGCTAGCAACAAGGCTGAATTTACCGCTTCTACTGAGGCCATCATGATGGCATGAGACGCTACAAAAGATCTGTAGTATGTAGCCTACTGCAGACTGAACCAAAAACAATACATTACAAACATTGGCACAAATCTAACACATGTGTTCCGACAGATATTTGTAATCATGTTGCCAACTTTTCCATCAAATGCATTGTCAATAGACAGTTGTTAAAATATGTCAGGAAATTCCTGTAAATTACGCTTTAAAAAAAGGGCCATAGAAAAATGTCAAAGATTATAAACGTACACCAACACTTTTTTCTAGTGGTGTCATTTGGTGATTTGTGTAGAACTGAATAGTGGTTTCAACTGTTTAATACCAGATGGCAGCACTTCAGTTGTTGCACACTAGTTATTCAAATTAGAATAATTATGGATCCTGCTAATAAAAAAGGGGGTGTTAGGCCTACGCTAATTATGGCATGTACATTTAATAGGTCGAATACGGTATTTTATAACTGTTTAGCAGTGTATAGTCATACACCTCAATACCTAAGCTTTGAGGTAGTATGTATTCTTATAAAAATTCATCTATATCTGCTAGTTTTATATCGTTTGTAATCTTGATGTTGTCTTTCACAGTGACTTCAACTTTTGCCTGCATATTTCGCAAATCCTGTTTCTACGATATACGTGATCTCCATCGAATTCGGTGTCACATATCTTTATCTACTGCTAAAAAATATCAACAGCACTAATTAGTAGCTACCTTGACTATTGCAATTCACTACCAAACAACATAGCGCCTCGTTTTCCACCATCACTACCAATACATATACAGTTATGCTGGCTTCCTGTTACTTATTGAATCAATGTTAAGCCGTCTGCTCTTGCATATCATGCTGACGTGTTCTATCTACACAACTACAACCCTACTTGGCTAGTCTCCTAAATCTTTAAAATATCCCTCTGACAGCTCAGATCATCCATTTCACAACAACTTATTGTTTCTAAAACTACATGTGTGTGTAATCTTAACTTGAGCAAACATGCTTTTTTGTTACTGCGCCTAGGGTCTGGAATGAATTAACCCCCATCACTTCAAAAACATTTGAACAATATTGAAACTATAGCTACCCTCCGAAAAAAACTCAAGACATAGTTATTCGAAATTGCATTTATGCAAAATAACAACACAAGTCCAGCGTAGATTGAAATAGGCCAAAGAATGACATTTAGATTTATTAATTAAGGAGCAGGGAATTAGGCAAGCATACACCATCAAAATCAGATACAGCAAGCATGCCGGCCCCCAAAAGGTGTTTACACATAATTAGTATATCATGCCTGTCAGCTACCCACTACCAGTACTATATGTACCACTACTGACTTATATACAATTCACATGGTATCGGTGGGGGTCACTCCGCCGTGAATTAACCATACACATACATGTACAAACAGAAAGGCTGGGGTACTCGATCCCCCCAGCCAAACATGATAAATGAAAAAAGTGGGCTAACCACCCAACATTCGTGAACAATTCATAATGAAAATTATGTTAACACAACACACAATGTATAAAGGTGTTACGTATCTAGACATTAGTCAACCAATAACTAATAACACATCAGTCCGAGAGGTAGGGCCAAACAGCCACACAAACGTACTTGTGAAAAGTACCCGCACTAAAAACCCTGTGTACACTACTGAAAACTTAGTGGAGGAAAAAGCGTTAATGCAAAACCTCGTGTACCAAACTATAACAGGGAAAAGCGTCCAAAAAATTAAAAAACTTTGTGAACTACCTCTCTGTCTTCAGTGTTTCACAGTGTATCTACACATAATGCACGACTTGATTTATTAGATAACAACTGTTAACGCAATATTAGGGAGGGTTGGTGGGATTTTTCAAACGGAGCGGAATACCGAACAATAAAACTGATCTTGCAATAAAATCAACAAATTCAGCAATAACGATTAACCAGTAACAATATATATTCGGAAATATTTGCAGCGCAAAGGTCTCACAACGACACAAGTTGACTTGGAAATCGAGAGAGGCTGGCTCTAGGTCACGTGGTTGGTGTATCCCTACGCGTGAGCGAGTAATTAGGCTAATACTCTCTCTACTATAAAAGGTCTAACCTCAAATCGCCTTCATTTCTTGTTATCTCGCATAAAATCCTTTATGCTCCGCTGTCACATAAATTCATCTCTGGTGGTCCATTGTCCTGATAATGACTTTTGTGCTTCCCTGTTTACGATTATGCTTAATGTAATGATTCTGTTTTGTTGGGCCTCTGCCCTGGCTCTGAGCTCAGGTTCCTGAGGATATATAGGTGCCATAGATATTATTATTATATAATAATAATATTCCCCTAGACAGTCTTGGCCTTGGTCATCTAGTCCCCGCAGACTCCTACACAAATGGAAATTAGTTGACATTTTAATGGCTTTTGTTTTATCCTAGGCCTAGCCTACGGGGGTAGCCTAGGCTAGGGGGTAGCCTAGCCTAGGGGGTAGCCTAGGCTAAGACCTTCGCCTTCGTTCGTGAGGGGGTGTGGCAGGATTCCCAGGAAGTGGGAAGTTGGCCTCAAAAATTGGTGGGAGGTTGACCCCACAAACAGGTGGGAAATAGGAGGATGAGACCCCAGTCGCACACCCGTCATACGAGATCTACTCTAGCCTATGTGGAAGCTACGTTTATCAGTCACAGTTATCACTCATTTTATCATTCATATTTAATCACGTTTATACGTATAAAACGCAGTTCCTCACCAATTCCTCACCGAACTCCGAAGCGTGGCCCGCCAATGAAGAATTGTAAGATTTTACGCATCAATGTGAACATGTCCGGTAAACATTACTGTACACGTGAACCCTTTGACACAATACAAATATCGAAATACTGTTTTTACAGATTCAATTTAAATAATTAACTTCCGTAGCGTTCCAACGTTTACCTTTACATTACTCAAACCCGTTGTAACGTTCTGTCTAAAAGCATGTCGAACCATATCGTGTAGAAAACCATTAGCGTACAGATAGTCATATACCCTACATTTTGATGATGAAGATGCAATGTTTGTCTGTTTTATTTTAATCTAGCTTAAGAAAAACTCGTTGGAAAGCTGGTAGAAATGGATGGATTTATTTTTGTATTTTCTGAAAAGAAGCATTTATAGTTAGTTGTTTGCATTGTTGCAATTATTTCTAATAGGCATAACTTTTTAGTAGTGTCTTAGTTGTATTGCATTCTTCAGTGTGGTGGATGCATACTTTCTATCTTGTCATTATATTCTGCATTTGATTTCCTTTAATCCATTTTAGTCCATTCAATTGTCACTCATTTTATCCCAGTGTCCTTCCGTCATTTATATAAAAAATCAACAATATCTACTGAGACATATATACGTTGTGTGCGGATATGAAATACAGACTTAATTGTCTTATTTCTTACCTATTCACATCTGTCCAGTTTATTTTTCTTGCTCTCTTCCAATCGTCTAATGTGTCCACGTGAAGATCAGTTTGTGTTTGTGCGTGTATGCATGCCGTTGTTCGTGTGTCATATCTGCTGCTCGAATGCTACCAAGGTATGTCACTGGTAAAGCAATGGTTTTATAATCCGAGTATACATATGTATTAAATGATTCATTTTATATAATGATATTATGCTGTAATGATATTAGTTTTCCATACAGGCCCTATGACTGTTTTTCTAACATCCTACTGCAGACAATCTAGAAGTAGATCAGCTTCCCTCCGTTTGCAGAGGCACTTTCTACGGTGGTCTCCACATAACAGAATCACTTTGGGCCAGAGCAATTTAATTCTATTAAGTGACTGATTCACTTAAGCAGTGCATTTTAATACAGCAAAAATAGTGATTGTGTCCCAGCCCATATATTTAATTAAGTGAAACTGCTGATTCCATTATCCATTAAGCGGAGTCCACTGCACCAATAAAACTATTCATGCAGAAACACATTTGACAAAAACGGGGCATTCTATAAATATCACATCAGTTTATTATCACAGTTTTCATAGACAATTTTTGTGGTAACAACATTTGTATTAAATGACAAATTCATCATCATCATCAATAATTACTTACTGTTCAGTACAATTTTCATGCATGATTCTTTATCTTCATTATTAACCACACAATGTTTTTTACAGTAGGTATTTTATGGTCTTAGTAATACAGTTTGTATTGTAGACCACAAAATTAATGTCTACAAACACTTCCCTTTATAATATGCCCTCAATCACCCCTGTATACACTGTCCAACAAAGTGACCAAATGGTTTTTACAGCAGCACAGTCACATGGCTTCAGCTATAAACAATATTAGTAACATACATATATCTACATAAATACAATTTCACAAAACCTGCCACAAGCAAGATAATAATGTGCAGAAATCATAATGCAGAAATGACTAACATATAATAATAATAACTATCAATATATGTAATCTGACATTATTTTATGTGTACATAATAATGAAAGGTATACGAATCAAGCGTGATATATTTCTGTACCCATGCTTGGTTCCATGTAAGTATATGCCAATACGTCTATTTTCTGTGCTTGTGACAACACATCTTTCTAATAACAACTTGTTGGTGACTATGCATGCATTCATTAGTATATTTGTTTGGCTTTGCAAATAACCAATCCATAAATATTTAAAGTATTTATAGTATACAAATAAGGAGACCACTTGATACACATGTATATATATATATATACATATATATATTGTTATAGCTAGGATGTGGAAAACAAATATATATATACAGTCAAACCTGCATTAAGAGATCTGCATTAAGAGACCACCTGTTATTAACGATCGCAATCAACTCCTCCTGAACGAAGAGTTTCACATTTTAAGCTACCTGTTTGAAGAGTCCATTTTTGACCATCAATTGAACACTGATTTGACAGTATATTATACATTAAAACTTGTCATAGGGTCATGGTCTACTAGCCGTCCATATATCCGCTATAAAGACACTTGACATGAAGATGGTGGGCATCGACACAAACAGCTGGGAGACAGCCGCCAGTGATTGGAGGCTGAGTGTTCAGAAGGGCATCAGAAGAGGAGAGAGAAACGATCCACAAGACTGTCTGAGAAAAGGGACCACAGAAAACAGGTTTTCTGTGATGCACAACACAAAGTTGACCACAATGATGCAGACCATTGTCTTGTGGGACAGAAGGATGCCGACGAATATAGTTTAATTCTGTATTTGGTGTTTATGTCAATGAAACTAATGATAATGAAATGACAATGAGATCCAGCAGATACACTCAAAACATTAATACAAAACCTGCTATTGTTTGCACATAAATTTGGGTGAAAAGAAAGTTTTGAAAAAGACACATGCAGATAGAATGGTATGCATAAATATGTAAATAACATGAATATACAGTTGATATAAATATTCATTCTGGTTTAGCAGTGTAGTGTACGAAAATATGCTAAACATAAAAAAATGTGCAAGTGCAATAAGTGATATACTTACATAACCAAAACATGCTAAATAAAATCCAACATAAGCATGTCTACTAGTGCCAATCAACACAATTTAATCTTTAGCATAACCTAAATAAAGTATGTTTTTAAGACACAGCCTAGAAAGAATAAAGTCACACAAGTGGAAAGTGAATTTGATGAATTAAAAGGAACATTAAATAAGTGTTCAAAAACAATTTGGTGTTATTAAAAAAAGTGTAACATAGTAATCACTGTTCCTAGTGTGATACTATGAAGCGAGTATCATTTTGGGCAATACTATGACATGATTATCAACTATAAAAAAGCACCTGTGTTGCCATGTTTGGACACGGGCAGACAGACATTTGAATCCATTTTTTCATGTTCTGTCTTCTTAATGACTTAATTATATAGTTTTAGTTTCACATGCAATTGATTAGCTAGACCCTTGCCACACCAATGATCCACAATGAATGAGCTAGATCCATGTTAGACCAGGGAATATGTCCGAACCAAAAGTGCATACATTTTTTAAAATATAAATTTAGGCAATCTAAGAATCTCAAAAAAGTTGAAGCTGCTAGAAATGTTAGTTTTATTTGAATAATTATAGGATTGCTAGTGATTTTCTCAAAAAGCATCACTATCCTACACAATTTTATTTTATATTTTATTCATTTGGACATGATCCCTTAGAATCTGTTCTGTACAGAACCTTCTCAATAATCACAGAACATCATGTGGACCAGCTTTGACAATACTGAACACGGCCTCCATCCCTCGAAAGGAGAAATGGATGAAGCTTAAGCCGAGTCGTCTTCTCCCTTTGACTCCTCGACCTCCTTCGAGGCTTCCTCCTCACTTTCATCTGCCTCCTTCGATGCCTTGTCTTCCATCTCATTTGCTTCCTCAGCCTCCTTTGATGTCTGTCTTGACTGAGCCCGCACCTGAGCAGCTGTCACCTTGTCAGCCTCGTCTGTAACACGTCACGCACAGGTGTGTCAAGTGAGGAGTGTCACTACACATGGTGACACATTTAGGTGAGTTACATGATAAATGTCAACTTATTGGTGTGTAACATGATAAATGTCAACATACAGGTGTATAACATGATGTCAACTATAGGAGTGGTACATGATAAATGTCAACCTACAGGTGTGTAAAATGATGTCAACTACACGTGTGTTACATGATACATGTCAACCTAAAGTTGTTTTACATGATACATGTCAACCTAAAGGTGTGTTACATGATACATGTCAATAAACCACGTGTGTTCTGTGGTAACTGTCAACATATAAGTTTGTAATGTGGGAAGTATGACGTAAAAGTGTCAGATGAAAGGAAGAAACAGTGACATTCAGTGATGACACATACTGTCATCATGCAGGTTGTATGACACCAAGGTTGACACATATCAGTCTGCACAGGCCTAAAGTGGGACATCATTTAATGTTGTTACTTGACATGTACAGAATGGAGCATCTTAGACCTTTGCAATGTAGGTATGCAAGGTGTGAAATGTCACAAATATTTATGAACAGAAATTTAGTCAATTTAGTTGACGCATGAATGACGTCAGAGATATGACAGGAGATAAATGTCAACTGATGTCAACACAGAAGAGACAGGTGATGTATGATACAAATGGCATATGCCACAGTTATGATACAGGTGACATATGACACAGGCGATGTATGACACATGAGGAGAAACGTTACCACAGGAATGTCTGCATGCTGAAACATCAACAAACTAGTGTGCATACATTTCAATAGTTAATTAATAAACTTAATAAATCAAAATTAATTTAATATTTAATTAAAACTGTCACAATGTGTTATTAAAGGCCAATCCATTAGATGCAGCGAGTTAGCACAGAGTAGACAGTCTGGTGAATCTTTCAGCAGTTTCAGCAATAAATAGAGCAACACAAGCCAGGCAGAAGGCAGCGATAGAGCAAGTCTTATAGTCCTGCTGAGTGGCAACACATATCACCATGTGCAATATAAATACTGAGAGCTCAGTAAATAGAGCAACACAAGCCAGGCAGAAGGCAGCGATAGAGCAAGTCTTATAGTCCTGCTGAGTGGCAACACATATCACCATGTGCAATATAAATACTGAGGGCTTGGTAAATTCATTTCCTCTTGACATGAGTTGTGCATGCATGCATGCATGCATCATGTGTGCATGATAGTTGTTGCATGATAGGCCTGTGACATCCTGACATCCTTTACTCAGTTCTCAACATTCCTCAGCTCAAGGCCCCAACATTTCAGACTGAAGCCCCCCAGCTTTGTTTTTCACATGTAATATTCCATTCTAAACTAATTTAGCAAGTGTACCGAGGCCCCCTGGAACTACATGGCAGCCCCTCAGGGGTCTGTGACCCACTGTTTGTGGACTTAGTGGCAAATGTAGGCAGGAACTACACAGGTTCAATTCTCGAGGCTAGCTCACAACGCACTGGCAATGGCTTAAGACTGCCCCGTCACCAACGAAAAAGCCTGCACATTGCTGAGATAACAATGTGACCGTCATGAGCCAGTCGTATTGTGAGTGCGGGAGCAAGTCTCCTTGGTGTGCGGTCCGCTTTAGGTGTTTAGGTAAAGTTAATTAAATTGGAGTGGATTGTGTATATCATGGCTACACTGTGTTTCGTTTAATGTAATTATTTTAACCACCAGTTCACCCTATTGGCTTCCTGTACCCTTAAAAGAGACATAGTGTAGATAAATTATTTGTTGATTGCATTAAAGTATTACAGTAGTACAGAAAATAAAAAAATACATAATATGTGCATCACAACAGTAACAGTTGAAAAACGCATTTAAAAGCAAATATATACATGTATGAAAATAAATCCATACAAGCATATGGTGATATATACAATATCAAAGCCAAAAAGCGATATGTACATGACATAAGTCATAAAAAAGCGATATGTACATGACATAAAAGTCAACAAACCATCAGAACCAACTGTCACACTGTCAGATTGTTCAGGAGTGATTTCACCTATTGAGAAACAATGTTAACATATGATATGAACATTTTAAAGCAAAACAAAAGTCATGGTTTTCGGCCTATGCACCTATAAGAGTTACTAAGATGTAACCATTTGTATACACAGTGAGTGGCATCATTTGTATACACAGTGAGTGGCATCATTTGTATACACAGTGAGTGGCATCATTACACATGTGCAGCAGAGGAAGGCAAATGTATTGGATAAAATGAACTGGGTCAAAACCAAAACAAATCCCTGATCCATTCCGGGGTCTGTCTGGCACACTTACTCCCTTTTCTATATTATGTATACATATTTTTTCAATGTTGTAATCATTTGTCAGATTTGGGAAGAAACAAGTTAGGGCACACAGTGCCTGTACTGGTCAAACAGTCCATTGAGTCAACCAGTGCATGGCTAAACAACCTTTGTTGCACTGGACTTATCAAACAGATAACAAATATTGTCCCTGAAACCTGAATATATAAACGGTTTCTGAAATATACATAGACAATCAGTTGCAAGTATTATTCAATTAAACATCACTAACCATTAGCTTAATTATTTATCTTTCAAATATGCATGAGTTTTCACGATGTAACCACAACTTAAATAATGTAAGAAATCTGTGTGTTACGAGAATATTAAGAAAAGTGCTAGTTCAAAACAAGAATGAATGCACATATAATGACTACACACACATACAAAGGATGGCAGAACAAGAGGGCATCAATTTACTTAGGTACAACGACAGCATAAATCTTATACATAAAAGTGCTTCCCATAAGGATATTGAATGAATGAAACAGTTGAGCCATGTGTTGATAGTGTAGACGTTATGTTGTAAATACTGTGTAACTCTTATAAGGCATGATACACAGATGTGTAGCTGTTATAAGACATGACACACAGACATGTAACTGTTATAAGACATGACACAGAGACATGTAGCTCTTATAAGACATGACACACAGATATGTAACTCTTATAAGACATGACACACAGACGTGTAGTTCTTATAAGACATGACACAGATGTGTAGCTCTTATATAAGATATGACACACAGATGTGTAGCTCTTATAAGACATGACACACAGACATGTAGCTCTTACAAGACATGACACATAGATGTGTAGCTCTTATAAGACATGACTCACAGATGTGTAGCTCTTATAAGATATGATACACAGATATGTAGCTCTTATAAGACATGACACACATATGTGTAGCTCTTATAATATATGACACACATACATGTAGCTCTTACAAGACATGACACATAGATGTGTAGCTCTCATAAGACATAACACACAGACATGTAGCTCTTATAAGACATGACACACATATATGTAGTTCTAATAAGACATGCCACACAGACATGTAGCTCTTATAAGACATGACACACAGACTTGAAATTGTATAGGTTAGTCATGTTTATTATTGCCGCTTACTTCCTTACCTCAGACGGTATGGTACATTACATGCGTAGCAGTAGCAGAGGTTTGTTGCAAATATATTGCTGTCAAAATTAAATGCCAATCGCCAGTTACTTTTTGCATCTTAATTAGTCCTGATTTGACAACTACTGTTTGTGTTTGTAAGGGCTGAAGGATTAATTAGCTTCTGTGCCAACATGCACTGGGGGTTTGTGTGTGTTTGCAAGTGTGTGCATATACATGCATGTGTGTGTGCGCACAATATCAGGGCTGAGTCAGACTCAAATCACTGATTGCTGATTCATGTCGGCTTGCAAGCATACTCTTTGAAAACACAACTACACTGTACTTTGCAAATAGTTAAGAATTAATATTTATGGAAAATATGTTTATTAAATAAAAATGTAAATCAAGTCCTGAGAAAGGAAAATAATTTTTTTTGTTTTAATTTATAATTAATTTTGTTTATAAGTATAACCTAATAATAAGATAGCATGACTTAGCACGGAAAATATGTAATATTAATTAATTGCACAATAAACAATACAGCTAAAATGAGCTAGTGATTCAGTAAAGAATACAAGGCCTGGACAGTTATTTACTTTCAATTCCGTGCTGACATGCATGCAGGCATGCTGTGTGAGCACATTACATTAATGTAAGTGTGTCCATTAGTATGCAAACTGATGCTTGTGTGTGTGTGCGTGCGTGCGTGCGTGCGTGCGTGCATGCGTGCGTGCGTGCATGTGTGTGTGTGTGCGTGCGTGTTTGTGTGCGGTGTGCTGTGTGTGTGTGTGTGTGCATGCCTATGATAATGCGTGTATATACAAGTGTGTTGTAGCTGACTGTGTCAACACCTTATGTCACGTAGCTGACAACGTCTCTCTGTCATTAAAGTAAACATTATTAGCACTAGTGTCTGTTGACAATGTCATACTAGTGTCCTGTTGTGACAGTGTCATATTAGTGTCCAGTTGCTGACAGTGTCATACTAGTGTCCTGTTGCTGACAGTGTCATATTAGTGTCCAGTTGCTGACAATGTCATTTTGGTGTTCTATTTCAGCATCTATATCAGTCAGTGTGCGTCGGTTCGTTGTCAAATTGTCTGTTTGTCGACGTTGCTCATGTGTCAGTGACGCGTCACCTCTGTGGTTGGTTCAGGTCACAGGCGCCACAGGAGTGATAAGCTGGGGTTACTACATGCTGCAATGACATGCTACACATTATCACTAACTGTCATAAACGTCACAAGTGTCAACATGTGATTGCAGGGACTGTAGACTGTGAACAGAACATTAAAAAAAATATATTTCTGCATGATGTGTGCATATGAAACTATTTGTGGCACTGGGAGATTGTGCACAGTGGATCACACAGGCAAATATCCTTCACACACAGACGGATGGACAATTAAATTGTTTTTGCAAATGTTTTGTGTTCATCGCCAATTATCAATATTTGTCATTTTGGCACAAGTCTTTTTTGTTTGTTTTATATCAAAATCAAATGCAAAATTCATGATGAGGTGAGGGAGACTCCCACCAAGACATCAAATGTCACATGGAAACAACACCCTACAATGTCAACTATGGTCACATTGAAGCATGCGACAACAGCCATGACGTCACCCAACATTCAAACACTTACATTTGATTGTGCCACTCTCCAAGTCGCATGTGACGATGTCCTCGGCGCGTGCGTCTTTCCAGTCCATGAGCCGTAACATGTAGTCCTTCGCGTTGACACAGTCGATGTGACACATATACGTGGTCGTCATCTTGTGTGCTGTTGCGATGCCGTACAACGTACGTGCCACGGAGATCGTAGAGTCGTCGTTCAGTGCACGTGAGATGTTGTATGCCTTAGTGAAGTTGTCCACGGCTTGGTCATACTCACCCTGTTGTCAACACAGTGAGCACATTAAGTATAGATACTAACAGACAATTACTAGGTGACACAAAACTCTGCCTCACCATCACCATTATATTGGTTGTTGCACCACCACCACCATTACGTTGATCATTATACCACCACCACCATTACATTGGCCACTACAATCAACATTACTGTGATCACCACCACCACCACCACCATTATATTGGCCATTACAATCACCATTATTATGATCACCACCACCACCATTACATTGGCCATTACAATCACCATTATTATGATCACCACCACCACCATTACATTGGTCATTACAATCACCATTATTGTGATCACCACCACTTCCATTGCATTGGTCATTGCAATCACCATTATTGTGATCACAACAGTTACATTAGTTGTTGCAATCACCACCACCACCACCATTACACTGGTCATTACGAGCACCATTATTGTGATCACCACCACCTCCATTGCATTGGACATTACGATCTGCATTATTGTGATCACCACCACCATCATTACATTGATCATTACAATCACCATTATTGTGATCACCACCACTGCCATTACATTGGTCATTACAATCAATATTACTGTGATCACCACCACCACCACCATTACATTGGTCATTACAATCACCATTATTGTGATCACCACCACCTCCATTACATTGGTCATTACAAGCACCATTATTATGATCACCACCACCACCATTACATTGGTCATTACAATCACCATTATTGTGATCACCACCACCTCCATTGCACTGGTCATTGCAATCACCATTATTGTGATCACCACCACCACCACCATTACACTGGTCATTACGAGCACCATTATTGTGATCACCACCACCTCCATTGCATTGGTCATTACGATCTGCATTATTGTGATCACCACCACCATCATTACATTGGTCATTACAATCACCATTATTGTGATCATCACCACTGCCATTACATTGGTCATTACAATCAATATTATTGTGATCACCACCACCACCACCATTACATTGGTCATTACAATCACCATTATTGTGATCACCACCACCTCCATTACATTGGTCATTACAAGCACCATTATTATGATCACCACCACCACCATTACATTGGTCATTACAATCACCATTATTGTGATCACCACCACCTCCATTGCATTGGTCATTGCAATCACCATTATTGTGATCACCACCACCACCATTACACTGGTCATTACGAGCACTATTATTGTGATCACTACCACCTCCATTGCATTGGTCATTATGATCTGCATTATTGTGATCACCACCACCACCATTACATTGGTCATTACAATCACCATTATTGTGATCACCACCACTGCCATTACAATGGTCATTACAATCAATATTATTGTGATCACCACCACCACCACCATTACATTGGTCATTACAATCACCATTATTATGATCACCACCACCACCATTACATTGGTCATTACAATCACCACTATTGTGATCACCACCACCACCATTACATTGGTCATTGCAATCACCATTATTGTGATCACCACCACCACAATTACAACATTCATCATCATCATGGCTGCAGTAATCGTTGTCAGCATTACTACATTGTTCATCATGACTGTAATCATCATAATAATTACATTCATCATTACCATCATTGTGACTATTTCCATTAACATAACTACATTATCATAATCATCATCTTTGATTACTGTCATCAACTTAAGTAGTATTACTATATTCTCACAGTCACTTACCTTGACATGTTGCTGTGGTAAAAATGAAGTGAAGTGAAGAGGACATTACGAAGCCAGTGATTGGTCACATGTCACGCTGGACGCAGATCAAGATGACTAATTTACAAATGGTGGTGCCACCTGTGAGTACTTACAAGTGCATTGAACACCTCGCCGAGACTGCTGCAGGCCTGGCTCAGTGCCCGGTCATCATGTGACTGCTCAGAAACTTCAGCAAACATCTCGAGATGCTTGATGCTTTCATCCTCTTTGCCGAGACTGCAGCAATATGGGGGGCATCTCAGTGGGCATGACAGTGAAGGGGGCATCTCAATGGGCATAATAGTGAAGGGGGGCATCTCAATAGGCATGGTAGTTATAGGTGCAACGATTACGTTTATTTGAACTTAGTTTTTGGGGACGGTGGCAGCTTCTATAATCCATATCCTACTGTCTCGGTCTGTGCCAAGTTTTCCGATTCGTAGTTTCACTGAACAATAGATCCAACTAGACTTACGTCGATTAATACACTTCGGTCAATCTTTATTTACCGTTATCTTCATGTCTTCTTTAGACACAATTTTAGCGACATAACTTAACAACTTGACAATTAAACGATAACTTAGGGAATTATGTCTCTTCGCCCCATCTCCCCCATCCTGCCTTCCCAACTCGTACCTTAATTATCTTCAAATAAAATAAAGGTAAACTGGCACTAACATCCTGGCCACTAATTGTATGCAGCGATCAGCGATACAATTATTTAAAAACACAAATTACTCATCCAATAGAGCACATACAATAATCATAATTATTACATATAACAAGATCTATATCATGGGCCAACATAGACATAACAGATGCTGAATTAGGACTGACAGGATACGTAATGTTTAGGAAAGATCGAATAGGAAGAAGGGGAGGGGGAGTTATTTTATATGTTAAAGAATCTATTCAGGCTTATGAAATAAAACTAGAAAGGGAAGCAGATCGCGATGAAGCTGTTTGGTGCAAAATTGTTTCAGGAAATTCAAAATTAACTATTGGATTAGTTTACCGAAGTCCAAACATAAACGAAGAGGACAACACAAAAATAAAAAACGCTATAAAGGAAGTTAGTAAAGGGGAATGTATCATAATGGGAGATTTTAACCATGGACACATACAATGGAATTCTCTAGAGAGTACAGGGAGTGAGGACCAACAATTTCTATTTTTAATCCAGGATAGCTTTCTTAATCAGCACGTGCTAGAACCAACCAGGGGAGAAAATGTATTAGATATAGTTTTGTCATCACAAAAAGAATTAGTGGACAATGTAAAAATACTTGAACAATTGGGTAACAGTGACCATAATCAAATACATTTTGACATCAATGTAAAATCAGAAAGTAAAAATAAGAAAACGTACAAGAGAAACTTCCACAAAGGTAACTACAAAGATATGAGAAAATACTTAGCAAAGCTAGATTGGAATAACATGCTGATGAATAAGACCGCAATTGAATGTTGGAATATTCTAAAATATGAAATTGAGAGTATCATCGATAAATTTTTTCCCTTCCAAAAGCAAGGAAAACGGTGTAGAAAGAAACACTTCTCAAAAGAGGCCATTAGAAAAATAGTGTTAAAACAATCTATGTGGAGGGTTTATAGGCGTACCAGAAAGGAAGAAGAATGCAAATTACAAAGAGGCATTTAATGCAGCTACAACTGAAATCAGACAATCTAAAAGAAGCATTATTTAAAAAGGGTTCGAGAAATAAGTCGGAGAATTACAGACCAGTGAGTTTAACGTCAGTGATTTGTAAATTATTAGAAAGGTTAATTAAAGACCATATGGTGGACTTCCTTAAGCATAAATTATTAAATTCATCTCAACATGGATTCCTTAAAGCGAGGTCATGCTTAACAAATATGTTATGTTTTTTGGAAGAAATCACTAAGTGGATAGACGTGGGATCGCCAGTAGATATTATCTACTTAGATTTTCAGAAAGCTTTTGACAAAGTGCCACATCAAAGATTACTACTTAAATTAAAAGCCCATGGTATTGGGGGTAGCATAACTGACTGGATAGAACAATGGCTGACTGACAGAAGACAACGAGTTGTAGTAGATGGAGAAGTTTCAAAATGGAAATCGGTTTTGAGTGGGGTACCTCAAGGATCAGTATTAGGACCTATATTATTCTTAATATATATCAATGACTTGGACGACAGTATAACAAGTAATGTACTGAAATTTGCGAATGACACAAATCTGTTTTGAAAGGTTAATACTGATGGTGATAAACAACATTTACAAAACGATCTAGACAGATTAGTGAAATGGTCTGAGAATTGGCAGATGTTGTTAAATTTTGGGAAATGTAAATGCCTACATACAGGACATGGGAACTTGGATGTAAACTATAAAATGGGAGATACTGTTCTGGGTACTAATGTAAAAGAAAAGGACTTAGGAGTTACAATAAGCGCTAATATGAAAGTTTCAGAGCAGTGTGGTATTGCAGCTTCGAAGAGAAATCAAATTCTTGGATTGATTAGAAGAAACATAACATACAAGGGAAACAAGTTAATTATACCTCTTTATAAAGCAATAGTTAGACCTCATTTAGAATACTGTATACAAGCATGGAGACCATATCATAAGAAAGATATAGATACGCTTGAACGCATACAAAGGAGAGCAACTAAAATGATTCTAGAACTGAGAGACCTTAGTTATGAAGAACGCCTGAAAGAATGTGGTTTAACAACTCTAGAGACAAGGAGGTTAAGAGGAGATCAAATTGAAGTTTTTAAAATATTGAATGGATATGAAAATATTGATAGAAATATGTTTTTCTCACTCAAGAAGGATAGCAGAACTAGAGGATATGAGGTAAAATTAGTAAAGGATCAATGTAGATTGGACATCAGGAAGCACTCATTCTCACAGAGGACAATAAATGAATGGAACAAATTGTCTACAGATTGTGTAACTGCTAGCAGCGTGAATATGTTTAAAATCAAGGTTGACACATATTTAAGAAGGGCGGGTTATAAGTAGATGAACATTGTTGGACTCTCGAAAAGCCAATGGCTTCCTTGTCCACTGGCCATCTGGGCCTTTGGCTTGGATGGTAAATCTTGTTAAATCTTGTGAAATATAATCAACTAATGTCAAGTAAACGGTGTATGCATGTCCACTGCCCAGTCAAGTCATCACAACGAATGTTCTCGTAATTCAGTTAGTGTCAATTTCAGTTCAATTGACAGACCTAGTTCTCTGATTCTAGCACCAACACCAGCTTGTTAACTGGTCTGTCTTGTTAGAGTCTTAATCTTTACGCGACGCACGAATCCTGCAGCAGAGGGAGATACTCTCGAAGCCAACGCTTCCAGAATAAATCAGCCATGTACTGGACCTGCCATCAACGATGCCGAGTGTACGAGTCTTCTTTGCAGAACACACCAGGTGGTAGATTCGGTTGCATCTTGAGCAGCAGAAGGTGATTCGGAGTTAGAGCATCTAGGTTGCACGAGTCATCAGACGATTTTGTGATTGGTTGTTGACGATTGATTCGATTTTGCATAAGAACGTTTGCAAACAGTCGTCGTTAAGGATCTATTCTTTTAAAAGAACTCTTGCAATGTTTCTCACCGTTCTTATCTGACGTTCCCACACGCCGCCGTGATGAGATCTGGCTGGTGGATTGAATATCCACTCTACGTTCTTCTGTAGCATCGCGTTGTGGATTGCTGACTGATTCCATTGGTCAATCGTTTCTCTTAAATGACGTTCGGCTCTGACGAAATTGGTGCTGTTGTTTGATCGTATTTCGTTGACTAGACCTCTTCTGGCAATGAATCGTCGGAGCGCGTTGATGCACGAATCAGTAGTCAGTGAATCAACTACTTCCATGTGGATTGCATGAACTTTCAAGTCAGTGAACAGTGTGACATATCTCTTCACTGTACATCGTCCACGCTTCACCTCAATCGGGCCGAAATAGTCTACACCGACTCGGGTGAATGGCGGTTCGTTTGGAATTAGACGGTTGGCCAGAAGATCAGCCATCTTTTGCTCTCCGACTCTGCCTCTCTGTCGTCGACAAATGACACACTTGTTGATAACACTCCTCACTGCAGCATTGGCATGAATGATCCAATACCTTTGTCTCAAATGTGAAAGTACATAGTTCCTTCCGGAATGCCCTACTTCCTGGTGGGCATGGCTGATAATCAGCTGAGACACATGAGCATTTTTAGGCAAGATAGATGGGTGTTTAGCTTCCATAGACATTACTGCACGGCTAAGACAGCCGCCAACTCTCAAGAGGCCGTCGTCCATGATAGGATCCGCTTTAAAGAGTGAACTTGATTTCTTCACTCGTCTGTGCTTCTCTAGGGCATCGATCTCTTCCCGGAACGACTGTCTTTGAACAAATCGCAGGATCCCATTCTCGGCTTGTTGGAGCTCCTGGATAGTGAGCGGCATATGGTCAGTCCTTGATCGAATTCTCACTCCTGCCATTTACCTTTTCTCCATTTCCTGTTTCTCGACAGGATCGCAATCAACTTGATGGAGGGCTCGTCTGATTTCCTGTCTGTCACTAACCAGTTCCAGTAGAATGGTTCTCAATCGCATGAACCAAGCCACGGTTTTCTTTAAGGCAAGCCAATCCGAAAAATGTGTTATTAGCTGATTTGTCGCATCTTGGACTGGATTGGTTTGGACTGCATTCACGGTGACTTCTTTCTTCATTTCGGGATCGTCTTCGTCATCTCCTTTACGGATTTCTGGGGATTTAGGCCACTCGGTTTCTGGTTTCCATAGGAATTCCGGCCCATCGATCCATCGTTTGCTGTCGAGTAAACCATCGGCTGACAGTCCTCTGGATGCATCATCTCCTGGGTTACTCTTTGTGTCCACGTATCGCCACTGCGATGGCTCTGACCCTTCTCGGATCAGGTTAACCTGATTGGCAACGAATGTGTGAAACCGTGTCGTTTCATTCGCGATGTACTTGAGCATAGTCATGCTGTCTGTCCAACACACTGTGTCGTGGATGGGAATCTCCAACTCGGTCGTCATCATTTTGTTCATGTGCACTGACACTGTTGCAGCTGTGAGTTCTGCATGTGGAATCGTGATTGGCTTGACTGGAGCGACACAGGATTTCCTAGCAAGCAGTGTGCAATGTACGTTGTCAGTTCTGCTAACCAGGTAAGTCACTGTTCCATATCCATAGTTGCTGGCATCTGAAAAGTGGTGAAGTTGGGCTGATTCTATTTCTCCAAAGTCATCTGGCTTGACACAGCGACGGACGGCGAAGCTGGCCAGCTTGGGTAATTCAGCCATCCACTTTTGCCAACGCATCAGCTGGGGCTCTGGAACTGGATCGTCCCACCCAATCCTCAAACGGCAAAGATCTTGCAGGATGACCTTCGCTGGGAGAACGAACGGACTTATCAGTCCCAACGGGTCGTAGGTAGAACTGACTGCTGACAGGATGCCTCTTCTTGTTAACGATCTCTCCTTCATTGTGATCTCAAATCTGAACGTGTCCGTTTCGACACACCACTGGATTCCAAGAGCTCTTCCCAATGGTAGATCAGTGTGGTCAAAGTCCAGGTCCTTCACCTCTTTTGTCCATTCGTCTTCTGGCACCGAGTTCAGTACGGTTCTCTTATTGCTCATCCACTTGGTGAGGCGAAATCTGCCTTTGTCACAGGCACCACTTAGATCTCTAATCAGCTCAATTGCCTCATCTTCTGTTCGTACCGATTTCAGGCAGTCGTCCACGTAGAAGTTCTTTAGAATGGTGCTGGTCACCTTCGTGTCATACTTGGATTCGTTGTCGGTGGCTGTCTTCCTCAGAGAGAAGTTCGCGCAACTTGGTGATGATACTGCACCAAACAAATGTACCGTCATCTGGTACTCGTCTAGCGGCTGTCGCAGATCTCCACCAGGCCACCCCAGAACGAAGAACGTCGCAGTCGTCAGTCGTCAGAGTTTACACGGACCTGGTGGAACATCGCTTCGATGTCTGCCATCAAAGCGACTGGCTCTTGTCGAAATCTCAGGAGGACTGCTACCAGAGAGTTTGTTAGGTCTGGCCCCTGTAGCAGCTGTTCGTTCAGTGAGGTGCCTCTGTATCATGCGGAGCAGTTGAATCTTGTTCGGCTTCCTTGGATGGTAGATGCCATGATGCGGTATGTACCATACCTTTCTGTCACTCCTATCCAGTTGTTCTTGTGGTACTTTCCGTGCATATCCTTCCTTGATCAAATTGTCCACGAACGCTTTGTAATCGTCTTGCAGTTGAGAATTCTCAAGAAGCCTTCTTTTCAGTTGTGCTGCGCAATGCTTGTGGTCGATTGTTTGGCATGTTGACTTCCTGTTGTCTGAATGGCAGGGCTATCTGGTAGTGTCCTTCCTTCTGTTCCACGTTGGCTGAAACCATGCTCATAAACGTCCGGTCTTCTCTTGAATGTTCTGGCTTGTCGTCCAAAGTGCGTTCGTTGAAGTCTTGGCGAAAGTAGCTTTCCACTTGTCTCTCGAGACCCTTGTCGCCACAAACGCTGCACCGGTTCACAGACACATACTGCGTGTGGTGACAAATCGCCCATCCAAGCAGAGTCTTCATGGTGTATGGTCTATTTTCTTGGCTGTACACCACTTGCCATGGCTCTGACGCTTTTGGTGCATTGGTTCCGATTAGAAGCTCAACCTCGCTGTCGATGTCGGGAATGTGTATTCCTCGTAGGTATGACCACCTGTCGACATCTGCCTGCCGTGGAACGTCTTCCATACTGACTGGCATTTCTTCCCTTGTATACACCATCGGCTGCTTGACTGCGTTGGTTCCGCTTAAGTCGCATACTTCTAATCCTCTGATCACGTATGTGTCAATGACACTGGTCTTTTCCATTGTCCGAAGTCACACCTTTGTTCTTCTACCTCTCGCATTTAGCTGATCCATAAGTTTCGTTGTACAAAACGTCGCGTCGCTTCCTTCATCCAGGAACGCGTACGTTTCTATGTATTTGTCGCTGTTTATCAGCTTGACTCTCACCAGAATGATGGCCATCGTGCTGTCGTAGTCACCGGCACCAGTACTCATACACGTCTTGCTAGTATCTGGCGCATCTGATTCCCCAAGCCTGTTATCTTGTGTGTCATCTTTCTTGTAATGCAACACTGTTGGACGACTTGCACTGCAAATTGTGCATTTCAGTCTATTTGTACAGTCGTTGCTTCTGTGTGCTGAGACATGCAAAACACGATCCGTTTGACATCAAGAATTTCAACTTTTCGCCATGTGGCTGATTTCACATTTTTCTACACATCTCCATAGTATGGTCTCCTCGACAGTATATGCATGGCTTGTTGAAAGCAGGCATTTTATCTTGTGTAGGTGCTTTCTCGTAGTCGAGAACACACTTCGTGGTCTTGGCGGCCTGTACTGTCCATTGTAATGGCTCTTCGGGTCTTCTGGCTTGAGCCTTGGTTCCGTGTCGTTCCCATATACTGGGTCCGTCGCAATTTCGGCTTGTTCCTCAACAAATTTTACGAGATCGTCAAACTTCACGGTTTTTCCTTCCTTCTCTTGCTTGTTGAAGACCACTCATCTCCATCGATCCATGAACTTTTCAGGAAGTTTCTTGACGAGTGTCTTTTGGATGATCCATCTCCTTCATGCTTTCAAAAGTGGTGTTACTGCAGCTTCGGAGGAATATGGCGTAGCTGTTCATTGCACGTCCATTGTTCGCTTTAATTTGTCGCCAGTTAGCCGCCTTGGTCATGTACGCTGACACTATCTTGTAATCTTTCCCATACTTCCTTTTTAGCAGTCTCTTTGCCTCCTCGTACCCTTCGTCTGCGTCCATTAACATGCAACTCCGCACTAGCTCGTTTGGTTGTCCTTTCGTAAATTGTTCGAGATAGTACAACCTATCCTTGCTGGATTCTGTCTTCAATGCAATGCTGGAATGACCTCCAGAACGGTGCCGACTCTAAAGGACTTCCATCGAAAGGTGTTACTTCGCGTGGTGGGAGAGTGAATCTCTTTTGCTTGTTGATTACGAGCTTGTTCCAATTCTGCATGATGTCTGTTGCAGAGTTTGCGATATCACGTTGATTAATGTCTGACTGTTCTGAGACTTGCTCATCCTTTGCTGCTACTGTTGATTCGTGCATTTGTTCATGCTGGCTTGAAGGAATGTACTCCGCAGCCGTAGTGTCTAATGGTGTCTAATGTGGTTCATCGTGGTACTGCAGTTGTGTGTCTGGCTGTGCCATATCTTCGAACAATGCATACACATTCGCTCTTGCAGCCACCACATTTAGTTCTTCTTGTAACATCAGCTGTTCACGTCTTTGGCGAAGCTGATGTTCTTCGCTATCGAGAGCTTGAACTTTCTTCAGCGCGATGGTTCGGGCTATTAACTCAGCCTTCTTGGCTTCCTCTTTCATATTCTTGCTGCAGACGCTTCACTGAAAAGTGAAGAACTGCGTGATGCTTGTGATCTCCTTGATGTCCGAGACCCAGCTTGGGAGACACTATCTTCTGGTCTCACGTTCTCTGAGTGATCTTCTGGAGTTAGTTCCGGTACATGACCTGGTGAATTTAATGTCGATGCACATTTTTTGGCCATGTCTGCAATATACTGATACGCGCAAGTATGAAGCGAATGAATTCGTTTGGGGCGGAGTCGGTATTGTGCGTTACTATTTTGCACGCTCTGCAAACAGTTCAAAATACCACTATTTTCAGTTTGAAAATTCGTAAACTGTTCTCACACAGCAATGTTCCCACAATTCCTTCGTATCAGATAATTTCCTACTAAATATAGGCGCAACGATTTTGGGGACGGTGGCAGCTTCTAAAATCCATATCCTACTGTCTCGGTCTGTGCCAAGTTTTTCGATTCCTAGTGTCACTGAACAATAGATGCAACTAGACTTACGTCGATTTATACACTTCGATCAATCTTTATTTACTGTCTTCTTCATGTCTTCTGTAGGCACAATTTTAGCGACATAACTTAACAACTTGACAATTAAACGATAACGTAGGAAATTATGTCTCTTCGTGCCATCTCCCCCATCCTGCCTTCTCAACTCGTACCTTAATTATCTTCAAATAAAATAAAGGTAATCTGGCACTAACAGTAGTGACAGGATAATGAAGGCGGCATCACAATGGTCATGGCAGTATTGTAGGACCATCTCAAGGGTCACAAATGACGCAGGGGCATCTCAATGGTTATGAGTGACATCCAAATATTTATGCAACACGGGGGCATCTCAATGGGTATGGCAGTGACACAGGGGCATCTCAACGAGCGTTTAAATGTACACAGTTATATTTATGACACGTTTGTCAGTAGGGATATATAAATAAGGACATCTGAGTTTACATCAATGACTACAGACAAGGAAGGAATTATTTTACATAAAATAGAATATGAACAGACTTACTGTTATCTTGCAGAAATACACAATATTTAGGATACAGTAGGAATTATAATTTAGTATTTATGTCATAATCAAAAAATCCTCTTTAGAGGTGAATGTGGTTGAAACGTACCTCTGGAGAGACTTAGCCAGGGCCTGGTGTGCCTTGCCCAGACCTTTGTCATCATGGGTGATAACACAGGCGTCCTTGTACACTGTCAGGTACTGAAATACACAGCAAACTCACTCACAAATTCAAAACCTGTAATCATACATATCATTTACCAGAACAACTCATTACACACACTTTATGACACATACACTAACACTAATATAAATTATATAATGATGCATTACCTAAAATCAGGGTCCATTAAGTTGAC